>JAYXIM010003796.1:0-121952 GCA_037575425.1 Anastrepha fraterculus
GAGGGAATTCTCCATGGAGGATCGAAGGCAAAGACGGCCAAGGCTATCGACTAACAAGACTCATAGCAACACTTATTTTGGATGGGGGTGGTGAAAAATGCATTGCTTTAAAAAGGGTAAAACGATAATCGGCGTATATCTATGTATCTATGTATATATATATAAAAATGAAATGATGTTCGTTCGTCCGCATTTTTTTGGGCCGATACGAGGCCAATTTTATTCGTTCTTTTTTCATATTATAGGGATCCACTAGGGGAAGGTTTTTAGCAAAAAAAAAATTTCTTTTAAATATTTTCTTCATATAAAAAAAAGAAAAAATCAAAATATTGTCCAAAACAAAACTTGCTCGATTGTTAGATTAAAGTAAGTTTCGAATCGACATTCATTTTATGTGTACAACTTTTTTTGAATTTTTTGTATTTGTATTGTGATACAGAAATGTATTGTATACAGAAATTTCAAATGATTCGAATGAAAATTGTTTTTTTTTTTTATTTCTTCCATAAAATATTACACCTGTCGTTAGACAATAAGTAATTTGATTTACAAAAAGATGGAATGAGAGTGATATTGAAGGGCCAATGCCCCCAAGCTCATTTAGAAGAAATATATACATATTATTTAAAAACAAGTGGTTAACAAACAATGACATATACGATTAGTTGACAATTGATTACAAGGATTTTGCAAGATCTGTTGGTGTTTGACGGTTAAGCCGACTTTGGGTAGATTTTTCTTTATTTGGTAGTCTTCTCATCATAGGATTTGTATGCGTTAATAGTCTATTTATGTGTCTTCTGCTAGCGCTTTGTATTGTTTCATCAATAGTATCGATGTCAAGGTCGTCATGAATATCTGCGTTAGGTACAGTGGCGTAGATAGGGGGGGATCAAGGGGATCAATCCCCCCCATGAGAAATTGAAACTAAAATTTTTGAAAAATTGTACTTATACATGTATATGCGTCCATTTCTCGAAATGCCTTCAACCTTTTTGCAGTATGACATCATTTAAACCTTAAAGTGGTGAAACCTTAAATGAGAAAGAAAAAATCTTTTTATAATAGTTTTGAATTTGAACACAATGGAATTCAGTCGAAGAAAATGCTCTCGATGAAAGTGGAGAGAGTGTTATAAATAAAAATGACATCGGAAATTTTGTCGACACACGTTTGAATGAATCCCAAAGGTTCGATTTATTAAAAAATGTTTGGGTCCCATCTAAAAATTATGTGTTTCCGTTGCTGCAAAAGTTTGAAGCTCGAGGATTAAAGTTTTGTTATAAATGGCTGGAAGAATTTTCCTGGCTTACCTACTCAGAATTACACCAAGGGGAATTTTGTATTTCGTGTGTAGCATTTGCTAAAAGTGGTGGCAAGGGACCGCAAACTTTGGGTCATGTCTACAATTTTTTGCATACCCCTAAAAGAAAAGCCATTTTGGAAAACACGATTGAAGAACCTGATGAAACTCTACGAATGAAATCTTTGAAAAGATTGAATCTGACTCGATGGGTTTCGAAGTATGAGGCCGTCAACGACTTTTTTGAGTTATTCCCGTTTGTTTACGAAACTCTAGATGCAATGAGAACCTCGGGAGAAGACGCCAAAAATCTGAAAAACGCCATGGATTTCGAAGTTTTAATGTGTTTACATATTATCAATGTAATTTTTCAACTTTCGTTGCCTTTGAGTCGTGAATTGCAAAAGGTTAATTTAGATTTGGTCCAAGCCATGGATCTCGCCAAAGATTTGCGTGAGGAAGTAAAAAAGATTCGCGCAAAAGAAGACGCTTTTTCTGCAATTTACGAAGCTTCGAAAAAAATTGCTGAAAATCTTGACATTGAGATCAAACACAAAAGAATAGCGCGCAGACAAAAAAATTGAGCAAATCCTGAAGTTCAAATCACGGAAGATTATTTTCGGGTGACAGCGTTCAATCCTTTTCTAGATTTTTACATCATGGATCTTGGGGAAAGATTTACCAAACATGAAAATATATTAGAAGGATTTTCGGCCCTATTCAAGCATGATTTGAACGAAATCGACAAAGTAGCTGATAAATTCATCAAAACAGTCGAGTTTTACCAGGAATTTTTCACTGCGGGGCCACATTCTGGTCTTGTCGAATTAAAAATGTGGAAGAGATATTTAATTTGTAAAGGCGATATCAAACCTGGAAACTCATTGGATGCACTGGATCATTGTCCACAAGAAAATTTTCCGAATATCAATGTGTTGCTAAGGATATTAGCTACTTTACCAGTATCAACATCTACTGCGGAACGCACTTTCTCTAGTTCGAAACAGATAAAGACGATTTTGAGAAATACGACAAAAGAAATAAGTTTCTTTAAGATCTTAATCTTTTCTCTAAGATCTATAAATTCCAATACAAAATTAGACATTTATTTTTGTCTCTTTTTTTTATTGTAGGATCGCTTGAACGCTTGTAGGCGGCCGCCGTAGCCGAATGGGTAGGTGCGTGATTACCATTCGGAATTCACAGAGAGGTCGTTGGTTCGAATCTCGGTGAAAGCAAAATTAATAAAAACATTTTTCTAATAGCGGTCGCCCCTCGGCAGGCAATGGCAAACCTCCGAGTGTATTTCTGCCATGAAAAAGCTCCTCATAAAAATATCTGCCGTTCGGAGTCGGCTTGAAACTGTAGGTCCCTCCATTTGTAGAACAACATCAACACGCACACCACAAATAGGAGGAGGAGCTCGGCCAAGCACCTAACAGAAGTGTACGCGCCAATTATTTATTTATTTTTATCGCTTGAACGGATTGACTGCTCTAGCTATTCATCACGATATTCCAATCACAGCTGATGAATTCATAGATAAGTTATCGAAAAAATACCGAAAACTTGATTTTCTTCTTTAATTGATGCAAGAATTTTTTGCATATTGAGGGCATCCAAGTGAAAAAATTTATCCATAATTTTTTGTTTGTTTATATAGAGTATGGTAAGTGATTCCCATGATTATGGAAAAAGAAAACCGATAAAAATATAAAAAATAAAATAAATAATTGGCGCGTACACTTCTGTTAGGTGTTTGGCCGAGCTCCTCCTCCTATTTGTGGTGTGCGTCTTGATGTTGTTCCACCGATAAAAATATATTGAGTGTAAAAAAAAATATTGCCAAATTATATCCCCCCCATCACAAGAAGCTATCTACGCCACTGGTTAGGTATGTACCAAGGTGCATTAGTTAAGGTCCTAAGTATTTATGAAAATAATGTTTCAATTCAATTGAGCAATGCTTTCTTTGACCAATTCTATATGGAAATGAATGCGTTTGCAAACGATGTTTTCGGCTATGAACAAATGTTGGAATCAAATGAAAAAGGAAAGAAACTCGAAATGATAAAAAAATTCTTGGAAAATTTAAAATGAATGGTGCTTCATTGGAAAAATTCAAAGGTAATAAGAACATACACAAGATAAAGTTAGAATTCGAATTTTTAGATTTATTTTGTTTATTTCTCATTTTTTCAGAAGTACACCACACAACAACTCATTCCAACTCTGATTTTGAAATCCTGTTGGAATTGGTGATCGATAATTTTGTCACTATAATGGTCAATGGAAATTTGCGTGTAACAGACCGTGCATATTATTTACCATATCAACTTTTTATGGAACATATGGACCAAATGAACACAAAAAAATAATTTAGTTTTGTTTTGATTTTTTGCAACATTTTGGTTTTCAGTTAATACAATAAAAACAATACTGTTTTTTCGTGAACACAAAATTCTAAATTTATTACGTTGTTTGTTTAGAATTTTTTTAGAAAAAAAGTAAATTTTTTGGTTTTGAGGAAATTTGTTTATTGTTGCTATTTGTGAAAGCGTAGATATTTGTAAGTATTTGACTATAATCCTAAAAGTTAATGGAATACCACTATGACACATAGAAAACATTTTTTCAAAGGGGTATTTTTCGAAAATTATAAAAAAAATTGTTTTAAAAAATTTTGAAGAAATAAAGTAAAATAAAAAAATTTCGAAAGCATGAAATTTTTTCAAAACCAAATTTTCCTCAAAAAGATAAAAGAAATTTCTTCGAAGAGGTGTTTTTCTAAAATTACAAACAAAAAAATTTCAAAAATTTTAAACAAATAAAATAAAATAAAACTTTTTCAAGGGTATGAAATTTTTTCAAAACAAAATTTTCTGAAAACCAAACAAAATTAAAAAAAAAATTTTCAAAGCATTTCATATTCCACTATTAATAGAGAATACATTTTTTCGAGGGGGTGTTTTTCAAAGCGGAAAAAAATCTTTTTTAACAAATCAATTTAAACTTTTACAAAAGTATGAAATTTTTTCAAGAACAAAATTTTCTCAAAAACGTTAAATTAAAAAAAAAAATAGTTTTTTCAAAATATTTAATTTTCAGCAATTAACTGAGAAGAAATTTGTTAGAGCGAAGTATTTTTCAAAACTTCAAAAAACACTTTTTAACCAAAAAAAATAAACCTTTTTTCAAAAACAACAGGAATGATAACATTGCCTAACAATTTCTGCACTTTTGCACAGTCTAAAGAGGCATTGATACAGAGTGTATTTCCAAACATAGTTCAACATTACAAAAACTATGATCGACTCAGCGAAAGAGCAATTTTAGCTGGGGAAAATAAGGACGTCAATGATATAAATGTAGCTATTTTGGATCAAATACCTGGTGACATAGTTGCATATAAGTATGTCAAAGGACACTATTACTGATCAAGATGAGGTCGTAAATTATCCAACTGAATTCTTAAACTCACTCGATTTGCCAGGCTTACCACCTCATAATTTACGATTAAAAATTGGAGCACCGATTATTATGCTGCGCAATAGTAATGTGCCCCGACTTTGCAACGGTACCAGACTCGCTGTGAAAAAGCTAATGGGTAACGTTATCGAAGCAACAATTTTGAAAGGGAAGTACAAAGGAGAAGACATTTTGATACCCTGAATTCCACTGATTCCGGCGGATTTACCAATCGATTTCAAACGTTTGCAGTTCCCTATTCGCCTTGCCTTCGCTATGAGAATTAATAAGGCGCAAGGACAGTCTCTACAAATGTGCGGTATTAATTTAGAATACCCAATTTTTTCTCATGGACAATTGTATGTAGCTTGCTCACGAGTTGGCAAACCATCGTCATTATTCACGCGAAAGATGAAAAAACCAAAAACGTTGTCTACCAAAAAGTGTTACAATAAAGTTCGAATGAAATTGTATCAAAGAATTTGCTTTGTTTCGTATTAATTTTATTCTCTTTCAGCAAATCATTGAATTTATCGTCTAGCGAAGCGGGCGAGGGTACGCTAGTTATTTATAAAAGCAAAAGCGACCGCATTCGGCGAGGAATAGTTATTTCCCATCAGGAACGCGCACCGGTGGAAAAATCTACTGTCAATATAGCTAACAGGGATTGCTGAATTGCTCTCTTATCCAACATATTCTCCAGATTAGGACCTTGAAATTGCCTGTTGTTTTCAAATATAGTGTGAAATAAAGGCTCATCGATGAAGCAAACCTCCAAAAATCGTATTATTTGGAGGGAATATCACTTATATGACGATAGCGAAACCAGAAAATGCTCTATTTCAAGCAGGGCCGGCGGAAGAGGAAAATTCGGGCTAGCGAACCATACAGCCCCCTCATCTTCGGAGAACTGAAAAAGATTTTTTGTTCGTACAGGAGAGCCAGGTATAGTCATCAGTAACTGTACACATTTTAAAAATATCTTTCGCCGGCCCTGATTTCAAGAGTACTTACTTTGGAGCACATCTGACATAACAATTGGTGCCGCTCGAACTAAAGCTGTCGATTTTATTCGCACAAAATTTTCGGGCATGAGCGAGTATATATCGAGCTTTGTCGAGTAATTCGAGCAATACTTCTGATTATTTCGACTTTCTTCTCAGCACCCTTTTAAGTTTTACAAATAATTTGTATGCACAGTGCTAACGTCGTGGAAAACTAAAGAAATCCTGATAAATAAAACGGACAATTTTGAACAAACTTTCGATCAGTTGAGCTTTCGAGCTACGTGCCTGGGTATCTGGAGCTCAAATTGAAACCAATAGAAAGTTACAAATACTGGAGGTATAACCTCTGTAGATGCACGTGGAAGAATAGATAAACAATTTTAACTTGCTTGATAAAAATCTACCTTGCGTTAGAAACATTTATATGTTTATATGTACATATGTACAAGTATAAGTAGTTCTATATGATTGGCAATTAGAAATATATTCGGCGATTTGTGATTGCCGAGGTCGACTCACATAAAACAATTCATTGGCTTTATACTGGAGCTCGTTCAAAAGACTACATTGGTTTAGCTGCTGAAGAGAGTGAAACGAATTCCTTTACTGGAATAAATGTGGCTATATTAAATATTGTACCCGTAAACATTGCTAACGGAAACCCTGTAGCCCTCTTACCCCTTCAAGGGAACAAAGGGCCAGTGAAATGGTTCACAGGAATTTAGGGGTTGGATGTATACTTTCGTACCACGATGGAGAGCATAATAAGGTGGCGCCGATCATAGTACCGCTGCTTTACTCTCAGCGAATTTGAGAGAATCGCTGTGTATGACGTCGCACTTGTGCAATTTATTCATGTGTTGTTTGTGTAATTTCCTCTTCTTCTTGCATTCCTGTTAGCGATTAAATTCCTCGCGCCAATTAAATACTTAGTCTTGGCAATAGCAAGGGTGTGAATCGGCGGCCGGCAGCACATTATTTCATGTGTCTATTGCAGGTGGATTCATCTCAGCAGCTTCCCCTAAACTCCCTTGATTTCTCTGGTAGGACGAAATGCTAATCTATTCCCATTTTTGCCATTTAGGGGCAACACAGGTATATATTATTGTTAGTAAACTGCTACAATAACAACAACAACATTGTTATGGTATCAAATTAGTCAGTTAGTTTAGTGTTGTTGAACGAGCCAAAAGAAGTGCAATATAATACTACTTAATTGACGTTCCCCCCGACAGTCGGTTCTACGTTACCGGAACGACCCAGATTTACCATATATCTGGCCAACGACTGTCACTCCAACAGCACTCCGCGTACATGTATGGGCAATGTTTTGCTGCTACAACAACACCAATAACAACTACTTAATTGAAAACCCCGCACTGATTCTAAAACAACAAAAACAGAGATAAACTTGTTAAAAGCTAAACGACAATTATTGAGCTTCCATAGTATTATAAATGCATGTACATATATTAGCCAACGACAAAAGATTTAGTTTCCAGTTAAAATGGAATTGCTCAAATATATTTTTGTAGCATTTTTTTGCCGACTGCCACAGCAGAGTGTGGTTGTGCGTGGCACATCGGCTGCAGATTATGGGTTCGATTTCAAATTTACGAACAATAAAAATCAAAAAATTTAGTTTATTCTAATATTCACGATTGAATTACCCCGTCTAACTGTATGTATGTATGTTATGTTCTTTACATTAAAAATATAATTAGACAAGTAGATACATATATGTACAATGTGTACTTATAACAAGTAGAACGTACGACTATAACATTGATTTTAATTTCAAATAAGTACATATATGATGACATATGAAAATTCATTTAAAATCATTTCCCTATACTTGAGACAGCAGGATAAATATTTACACAAAGCTCTATACTCACAGCCATTTAAGATATTTATAATATTGGATAGATCTAACGTATTTTCTCTATTGCTCTAAACGAAAAATGTTTATAAATTGGGATGTTTTCGGGGTCACCCAAGTTACAAACTGTGCAGGCCGTAGAAAGTATATTATTAAAAGGTATCGCATTTAGATTAAAAAGACTTCCTCTTGCAGGAAAAATTAACCTAATAGCGTAGGCAGAAAAATCATTACTCTAGGTGCTAAGTTAGCATACCAATCGTGTGATTCTGATTTAACAGCAGAGTCCAGAAAAGTGGAACGTCTTTTATTCTTAAGATTGTCTAAAAACGAAGGTATGAACGCAGACAAAGACTCAGAAATAAAAGCAGTAAGAGGCTCCGTATTTAACATTAGCGAAATGACCTTTAACTTTTTACCCAGTAAGCGCCGAGGCGTACAGTGTCCTCAGGAAGGATGCGGGGAAGCCTGTGGCATAATAAAAACCGCAAGACAAAGTACATATGTATGTGCTCGGAGTTTATGTAGATATTCTGGATCTGTTTCGATGTGAATCATATAATTCGGAGTATTTGGCGGCGAAAAATTTTTTTTTATTCGTCGTCACCTCAAACTTGCGCCCCATAAAACATGAATGACCTTGAGCACGCGTCATAGATTTTCAGTTTATTTGAAATGCAGATATGAGGATTATTGATATATTTAAGCCCTGTTGCATTGATAGCGGTTTTAGAATCAGCAAGCTTCAGATTTAAGTGTTTCGCATAAGAAAGTTTGTATGAAATTAGTCCGCCCAGATGTTTGTATTCGTTCACAATCCGTCTAACTGTAAATGTAATCAAAACCAATATCACCAGTTGGGAAAAGCCGGCCCAAAAATGGCAATCTAGATTTATGCCACATATAGCACATTCTATTTTATTATTATTTTTATTTTGCCTTTTATTGAATGAACAAAGCGTCAATTCACACGTGATCTTGTAATTGTACGCAAATAATGGGAATTTTTTATTGTTTATTTACATGCAAGCGAGCTGAGCTTTTAGCTGCTTCTGAGTAACTATGCACTTTGCAAAAAAATGCATGTATTTGCAAAAATAAACGAAGATTATTAAAAATAAAGTGCGCAGTTTTAACAGAAATTCATTATGAAGCTGCGTCAATCCATATATGTACATATGTATGTATAGTGGGAAGTAAATATTCAGTAGGTATGCTATACATATAGCATATATAGGGTGGGCCATGTAAAATTTGCTTTTTGAATCGGCTATAAAAAAACAAAAAAATATCAATATTTTTTCAAACCTTTTTTTTATTTTGAAGATTGAACATTGTCATTTATGAATGAAAAATAATATCGTTCAAATGACTGCCACGACTGGCTTTACAGTAGGCCATTCGATCAACACCAATTTTTAAGCAAATTTTCGATTGTTTGGGCTCCAATTTCATGAATGGCTACTTCGATCTCGTGTTTTAAAGCATCAATCGTCTCTGGATGGTTCGCATAGCATTTTTCCTTAACGGCTCCCCACAAAAAATAGTCCAACGGGCTTAAATCACAGCTCAGAGGCGGCCAATTGATATCGGAATTCAAAATGTGAAAATCAGAAAAGAAGAAGAAAACTCACCACTTTGGAAATAGGTTTTCAATATTTCCCAATTTTGTTCAAGCGTATAGCGTCCCATTTCGTAAATGTCAAACCTTTAAGTAAATTATGAACACATTTGACATGTCATTTGTGTTACCATTCTCAAAAAAAAGTAGTTCAAAAAGCAAATGCTATATGGCCCACCCTGTATATTCATTTTTCTTTTTTTTTCCTTTGTTTTTAAATAAAATAAGTAATTTTCAAGAAGTACAACAGAAATTTTGCTAATTGAATATTAAGAAGATAAGTAAACAACATTTGACACTTCTCTTGAATCATTTCTACACCAGTCACAGGGATTAATACACTAGTGTATTTTTAATAATCCAGGATAGTACGGCTCCATTAACCTTCATTTAGTCAATCCATTGAATCAAAAATGATAAAACCTGGTTATGAATGCCGACTGGCAGCAGGGTGGACTTTCCTTGTTGTTGTTATAGCAACATATATGTACATTCCTCATACATATACGAGTAATGCTGATAAAGTGACAGTCCTTGGCCGGATATGAATACGGGTCGTTTCGGTAACGTGGAATCGACTGCTGTGGTAACTGATAATCCCTTGGTGGTAGTTGCATCTATTACTTGTCGACACTCCCAATAGGGGTAATCATATTTACTGGACGTTCCAAAAGCAGTGAGCAAATTTAGAAATTGAATTGGTGTATGAATTCGGAAGTTTAATGAAAGTGTTTTTTCATAACAGTTATAAATAATTTGTGGTTGCCCTCTGTATCTATATCTATTCATACGAGTATATCTAATATGATTCACGAAGGTATTGTATTTTTTGACCCGTTCAAAAATTGCCGCTTTTGAAAAATTACAAATCGAACTAAATGAGACAAAATAGACGCACGAGTGGATTGGTCATAACTAAGCGGCAACGAGGAACTGCAGCCTACACGCGGTTTGAGATCATTGAACCCTTGTTTTCAGTGAAGGTTTAAAAACTAAAGCTGGTCCTGTATTTTTACTGAACATGCAGGGATGCTTATAAGTTGTGGAATTGGTGATTCGAGTTCCTGAATGTAATCGGAATACACTATGTATTCATCGGATGGCGACGCAGGATGGAGGGATTATATCTGGATCCTCCACGGTCGTTCCGATCATGTTTTGATTTTATTTTGACGAAGGGAAAGAAAAAAGTGTATCAGTATGTTGTTATCAACAAATTACTTTGTATTGCGATATGCATAAGATGCATACAATATATATACCTATATCCGTCCGGCAGATATTTTTATGAGGAGCTTTTTCATGGCAGAAATACACTCGGAGGTTTGCCATTGCCTGCCGAGGGGCGACCGCTTTAGAAAAATGGTTTTCTTAGTTTTGGTGTTTCACGGAGATTCGAACCAAGGTTCTCTCTGTGAATTCCGAATGGTAATCACGCACCAACTCATTCGGCTACGGCGGCCGTATAATGTATCCTCCTCTGATGGCTGAAATGTCCTTGTCCTCTAGTCCTCTATTTTGAAGTGATACTAAATTTAAATTTTACAACGAAAGCAACCTCGCCAAACAGCGTTTAACATACATAGTTACCGCTTTAAATGTTCGGCGGGGAAATGCCTAGGTTAACGACCTTGGCGTTGCAGTGACTGAGAACGGTTGTTTGCAACAATCGGAACAGTAGGCGCTATTAACACTAGGGTGGCTTGTCGTGATGAGGATGAAACGGCCGACGGTTTTTTGTGCGACTGGACCGCCTTTGTGAACATCTGAACTTTCGAATACCCAATATGTAAATTAATAAAATTACGCAGACGGAGCTATGAGAGAGTGCTGAGGGCAAAGTGCAAAATTAGACAAACTTTTTAAGCAAAAAGATTTACTTTTAAATCGGTTAGATGTACAAGTATATCAAAGAATATTTAAAGGGACAAGAAAAATGGACGATAAGTAGTAAGGATTTTGTTTTCTACGCGTATTTTTGTAGCGGGTAAAAACATAATCAAATTTGTAATTTTTCCAGAAATAAGTTTATGGGGTAGGATCCGGAGGAAAATAGCTTATAAGATCGTTTTAAAACTGCAGACGATAATGCGAATAGGTTGAACGCTTCAAAATGTCGGCTTGTGTGGATGACGACTTGTCGAAAAAGTTCATTTAACTTTAAAAGAAGGTCCAAGAAACCCCCTAGGACTAACTATTCTCTTGAGTTATTGAATCTTAAAATTTAACCTATTCATTTCTTACGAGTTGCAATTAAAGAGGAAAATAATCGATGAGCCATATTTCAACGGTAAATTGTTACTAAAACTTTTCTTAAATGACAGTTAAGTGGAAAATATTTCTTTTTTGTAAAACTATTTTACATTCATAAAAAACTAAAGAACTTTATTCAAATATTCGTATGCCAAAAAATCAAATATTTACAACTGCCATTTTTCAGATGTCCACATTTCTGTGTTCGCTAGTGTTCATCGGTGCATATGTGTAATCGTTTACAATAACACGGTGTAGGCGGAGAAATTCAAACTATCACTGGAGCTCGCATAAGTACATATACTTATATATGTCCAAAGGTATCGACACAAATTGTTACAAATCGACAACAAAACGCACGCAAAAGCCGGCAAAACGCAAAACGGAATGATGGCAGCGGTTTTCACGATATAAACAGTACTTCGAAACTTGTACATGTGGGCTCGCTTAATTTCACTCCCTAATATGTTAATAAAGGTAGAAAAGATATAAAAAGAAGAAATAATTGTTAAAACGCATTAAAAAACATTTTTATTTCATATAAAATCGTACAAAGTCTAAAGTTCCGCATCGAGTGGCAAACGTGAGGGTAAAACAGAAAAAATACTTATTTTATACTAGCTGTGTTACACATACATACAAACACACAAACACATACATAAAGTACAAAAGTTTTAAAAAAGTAATCATTAATGTCAAGTTCAAGTACAAAGTGCTTCACCTTCGAATGTGGTAGAGATGCATTGTGTGTACAACAACACTTCCACATCTACGAATGCACTCAGCTATACACTGCCATATCTGCGAGTAAGATAACAGTATCTAGTGAATCTTTATTTTTCTCTTGGATATAGAAGCATATACTTATGTATGTATGCATGCATATGTGCATATAAATAAGATTGACGGGTTTGTCTGTGATTTTAAATTCTACATTTGTTACACTTCAACGATTTTAACTCGTTTGCGTCGTCATAAACTGGCGATATGTATGCAAAAAGCTGCAAAGAACTGAACACAAGCAATTAAGAAACCTGCTAATCTTGAAAAGTTCCACCTAGCCAGTAACACCTATGTACGTTCCATTGTTCTTTGTTCGTTTTTAAGTCGGTAGTCGAAACTGGCTAGAAAGATATTTTCTTTGTTTACGTACATACACATACATATATGTATACTCGTGCGTAGATATACTTATGTATGTAGATATTTTAGTTACAACTCCATTAGTGATAGAGGCCAAGCAGAGGTGATAATAAAAGTAAGTAAATGCCCACGCTTGGTTGGTTAGTAAAGACTAGCTTACTCATAACACTGAAAATTTTAAGGTTACACTATGCGAAATAGCTTATGGGACAATGAAAAAAGGTTTTTTTATAATAAAATAAATCAAAGCTTAAATCTTTTTATCTTTCGCCATAAGGAAAGAAAACAAACTTAAGGGGGAGCCTGGTTTATAAGGTCTAAAAATTGCATCTCTTTGCGATTTTTTTTTAAGGAAAAAATTAATTTAGCACTGCAAAGTTTTTTCTATCTTTTAATGAACATTTAAAAAGTATACAAAAATTTTGTACTGGTTAAAATAAGTTGAAAAACATGTTTAACATAGAAATTAGTAGAGCGCTGCACCGCTGGAGTTTTCAACTGGCGTACAAGATACAGCTCATAATTATTATCTAAAGCAAAAAATTCAAATGGATTTCTAATTATCATGAATTTTTATTCTAGATGAACTAAGAAAACGGAGACAAATTCCAAAATTTCAACTTTTTGGAGGTTTTAAAGAAAAAAATGCATTTCTATAAAAAAAAAATTCACTTCAACTTGGTATAAAAATCTTGAAAATTTTTTTTTATCTATTTTGTTAGTTCAAATAGATGAGAATTTAATACTGAATAGAACAAGCTATGATTCATTTCAAAACGTTCATTAGTTTTTTTTCATTCATGTACGCCAATTCAAAGAAATCATAAAAATGAAAAGTCGAGAAAAGAAGATAAAGTTTGTACTACAGCTGTCCGGTCACAGCGTAACTACCTAACGCTCGCCTACCTTTGGCTTTGTATCTACGGAAATATTGAGAATTAGGCTCTGTAACTTTGTGTGAATATTCTGAAATATATTAGGAATCGCTTAAAACGAAAAAAAAAATTGATTTTTTTGCCCTTATAAACCAGGCTCCCCCTTAAGAATAAAGGATTTTAAAGGAATTTTTTCAACCTTTTAATGTAAAAATTAAATAATTTTCAAAAGTGTGAAAGGAAATAGATATTTGCACAAAACTAATATTAAACCCAAGAAATAACAATAATCTAAAGAAAACAGCATAAAATAATATTTAATAGCTCAGTCGTCGTTGCATCGAGTTTACGAGTAACTGACGGACACCAAGGACAATTTTTCCTATTAAATTGTCTTTTTAAGGTGCAATATGCTAATAAACTTGCGTCCGCCTTAATAAACTTGCTTGCAACTAATTTAGAAGAAAAATTATGAAGTTGTTTTGTCCCATGCAGCTACGTATTTCATTAGTATATATAGAATCTCTAAATTAAAGTAAACAGGGCACAGCTTTCTGCGAAAAGGTAAATCTAGAATACGATAAAATGTTCCATCTTGAATACAAAAAATCCTAACTCTTAGAATTTTTCAAACAACCAATGGAAATGTTCAAGGTGTTGTTAATAAAATGTATGCTCTGTTTGAAACTAGACTACTCCATAAAATTACTCTGCCTAAATTAGTATCCATATTTTTCAATAAGTTTATATGGTAACTGTCCAGGTCAGTACTCAAGTATGTATGTATATACTATGCCAGGTCCCATGTATTTGATATTTCTAACGCCGAGGAGGTATACACTTCCGCGGCCGCGGTTACTAAGGTAAAATGGCCATAAATCTTCCAGATCACAGATCACTCTAAGAACCATCAAACACGGAATTTATAAAATTCAATGTTTGTTTGTCGAGAGAACATTTTACTTCCATATTTCCAACGCGGTCCAAGGCAGCATTTATTAGCTGGAGTACGAAATGGGTCAATTTATCCTTGCACAACGTTTCGAAGTAAGTTGAAAAGTGGTCGCCAAAAGTCACATCTGCGCTATCTAAACTGTACATTAATTGAAAAGAAATTTCGAATGAGGCACATAAGGGGGACTGTTTACTATTCTACCCACTGATTGGTGTGGTGGGTGGAGGGGGAGTAGGCATGGCATCTAATAACTACGAGTGTGTTACAATTTTTTGGTTGGGGGTTAGGCTTTTGGACACAATCACCCGAAATCATTGAAATTGAACCTTATAGTAGAAGATCCGGCCATAGAATGACCTTCACCCATCACGTTACCTTTCTCAAATTCACGTAAAAAGAGCATGCGCACTTGTTCTAATTCGAAACACGTGCTGAACACAGCTGTTATGCTGCGTCCTTTTTTATCGCATTTGATATTTTTCTCGGACCTCTCTGTCGCACATACTCAGTCACACGAAAATTTAGATTTTTAAAAATCGACAACCGGAACTTTGCACAAGTTTTCCGCAGTCAATCCTATACCATAATATTTGCAATAAAATTAACTTTAATTTGATATAAGTTTCATTGCGTAACTCGATAGTTGCAAATTACTACTGCGACTACTTACCTGTAAACACCTGGCTACCTTATTTATACCTCCACAAGAAAAAATAAGGCAACCCAGTGGCTGCATGTTGCACAAGTTATACATTTTAATACGTAACGGAATAAGTGCACAGTTAAAAAAAAAAAAAATTTAATTATTAATTAATTATACTTTGCACAGGAATTTCTAGGCAACCGTTGCGAAATATATTTTGTGACATATTAAATGTTATAAAAAAATATGTTTCAACCCGTAACGTGTTGGGTGAAGGTCATTCTATGGCCGGATCTTAGACTATTACCCGAAAAAATCATTACTTTTAGTAGTTATTTACTTTATTTTTTATTTTAGCTTATGATAAGCAATTTTTTTAATTTCAAGCAAAATAACAACAAAAAATGATCTCGTACGGAGTACGATCGGTCGGAAGAGCCACTCACCTTGTTCGCCTTATAAAGAACAGTTCAACAATACCGATCGATAAAAACAACACCCGTCTACTAAAATAAAATAAGCAAATAAATAAAGCAGCTCAATGCGAAAGGCAATCAAACAAACTTTTAACAATAGTGATACCGAGCAGTAGATGTGAATACATATATGTATGTTATGTACGAGCAAATGTACCCTCTAGGAAAATCTCGATAAAAAAGAACGCACCTTAAAATGAAACATGTAACAATTTAGCGGCTTTGTGAGATATAACACATGAATATATTTGCCAAATAAAGCCAGACTCAATTTAGTTTTCACACTGTTGTTGTTTTATTTAAGTTTATTTTCTTATTGTTCTATAATTTGAGTACAGAAGCCTTGCCATTTGTCAAAATGAATGTCAAACATTGTTGTTAACTTAAAAATCAAACCGCGCAATTTCACCTCAAGCGCAAGAATACGGAACTTGTGGGTTCTCTGCAGGGCATACATAAGTACAAGTGTGAATAAATACATACAAAGCTTAGACAAACTGGTTGTGTGTAGCGCGGTGTGAAGTTACTGTAGGTGCAGGTGCGGTGCGGACACAACTGAGAACAAAACGGTGTCTGTTGTGGACATTTACATTGATAGAGCCAAATGAGGTGAATAATACAAGTCGATAAATCAATATGGAAGTGGAATCGTAGAAGCTACAATATTTACATACAACCTAACTAATTCTCTATGCAAATGTGTATTGTACAAACATATGTATGTGTGTATGTATGTATGTATGTACATATGTATATACGACCCAATTATTTTGGGAGAGCATTTATTGACGTGTGTGGCCTTTCTATGAAGTTCATTTTTGCATGCTTTTTGTGCTTACCTATAATAAATGAAGTGCAAACATTCAGCGGCTGCTGCTACTTGCTCCTATCAGCCATAATCATCAACACATTTTCACTGAATTTTGTTTGTTGTTTCGTTAGACAGCAATTGTTTATAAAATTTATGGTTTATCGTCAAGTATTTTTATTATATTTTCTAAGCACACACACCCTCAAAATAGTCTAATTAAGATTACTGAGTTTACCTTTAGAACTCCGTGATAAAAATGATAAAAAAGCGTCGCTCTTTAGTACAATTATCGGTACTTGACCGAACTCACTTAAATTTTGAGTACTTCAGCGAAATATAGAACTACAAGTACTGTTCGCATTTACATATTCATATCTAAATAATACCGAAAAGATTTTACTTTCACTTCAGCTAAATATAATTTGGATGCACAGTATCATGCCCTTCCTGTTGAATGACGCAGAAGCATGCATAATGGCAACATCCTACGAGGCGACAATTGGATATTTCCAGAGAAAGATTTCGCGGAAGATGTATGCATAACTGGATTTTCATCAATAGTAACTATTTTTCGTTAAAGTTACAATTTTAGGAAACAAAATCCAAAGTGAGCTTATCTTTGCGATTTCTAAATGTCCACGACGATTTTCTCAATAAAAGCAAACAAACCAACTTCTTCAATATAATTAAGCCCGTAGCATCTGAAATAAAGGGTTTTCCAATAACAGGTGTTACAGGTGAATGGATTGCGCTATCGAGAGATGATTAACGATTTTTTATGGCCGGAATTGGATGGTATTGATCTGGACAACGTTTATTTTCAACAAGACGGCGCTACGTGACCATTGATATTTTACGGAAAAAGTTCCCGGACCGCGTTATCTATCGCAGAGGTGATCACAATTGGCCACCGAGATGTTGTGATTTATTACCTTGTGACTTTTTTCTTTGGGGCTACGTGAAAGAGAAGGTCTTGATCTGCAAATACATGCCTTGGAACTTTGAATTTAAAAAAATCATAAACAAATTTTCATCTCAAGTGCGCTCAAATACATGAAAAAATCATAAATAAAATTGGAAGGAAAATGGCTATGTATAGTGAAATTATCGCAATTCCAAAAAACAAAAAAAAAAAAAAATGGGGCTGATGAGCTCTGCTCTCAATAATCCTAATACTATGATTGCTATTTGACTTGAGTAAAGTAATGAATTTTGTGAAATAACTTACATTACAAATATTAAGGTTGTTAGTAAGTACATGGGCTAAATCTACTCTTCTTAGCCTTCCACTTGTCTGTGACTAGATTCTCGGATTTCTCGTTGCAAATATAAAATCTCGCCCAATTCTCTGTAAAAGTTGCTAAGAAAATGTCCTATCCGAGACATTACAGAAATTATTCTCGTTAAATTCGATGCTTTTAAGCATTTTCTTCATGCTAATCCTATTGCCAGAACCACTTAAGCAAACCGCCGTCCGGGCTACATCACATCTACTTTACAGTTTTATTTTCAGAGTGGTAAATTATGAACTTTCGACTTTCATAGCGGTATTTAATTTAGATTTATGTTGATTTATAAACACATTAAAGTTATTAATCCCAGTTATTTTTGTTTGCACATAAACAGTGCTGCTCAGAAATATCTCCCCATACAAACATACATGCATACGCGCGTAAATATAGCAATACATATCTCTGTACGTTGTTTTGCCAAATGACAGCTGGGTGCCTACTTGGCATGCAAATCATTTTTATGTGATTAATAAAAATCTAAAACGCGATCGTTATTGCTAATTGTTCACCCAAGCACCATAGAATTTTTAAATAGCACTCATTCACGTAAAAAAACATAAAATTATATTTTTCGCAAGTAGGAACTGCAATACATTCAAGCAGACATAGTAAGTACATCCATATGATATATGCTAACATATACAGGGTGGGCCATATAGCGTTTGCTTTTTGAACCACCTATTTTTTTGAGAATGGTAACACAAATGACATGTCAAATGTGTTCATAATTTACTTAAGGGTTTGACATTTCGGAAATGGGACGCTATACGCTTGAACAAAATTGGGAAATATTGAAAACCTATTTCCCAAGTGGTGAGTCTTCTTCTTCTTTTCTGATTTTCACATCGGTGGCTACGTCAATAAGCAAAATTGTCGGATTTAGGGCTCAGAAAACCCACACGTTACTGTAGAGAAGCAAATGCATCCACAACGAGTCACTGTTTCGTGCGGTTTTGGTCTGGCGGCATCATCGGGCCATTTTTTTCGAAAATGAGCGAGGAGCCGCGGTTACAGTAAATGGCGAGCGTTACCGTTACATGCTCAACGAGTTGTTTCCAAAAATACAAGAGGATGACATGGACGACATTTGGTTTCAACAGGACGGTGCAACTTGTCACACTGCCAATGTTACACTCGAACTTTTGGATACCGTTTTTTAAAACCGAATAATCAGCCGAAATTCCGATATCAATTGGCCGCCTCGGAGCTGTGATTTAAGCCCGTTGGAATATTTTTTGTGGGGAGCCGTTAAGGACAAATGCTATGCGAACCATCCAGAGACGATTGATGCTTTAAAACACGAGATCGAAGTAGCCATTCATGAAATTGGATCCCAAACAATCGAAAATGTGCTTAAAAATTTGGTTGATCGAATGGCCTACTGTGAAGCCAGTCGTGGCAGTCATTTGAACAATATTATTTTTCATTCATAAATGACAATGTTCAATCTTCAAAATAAAAAAAAAAATTGAAAAAATATTGATTAATTTGTTTTTTCTAGCCGATTCAAAAAGCAAATTTTACATGGCCCACCCTATACGTACAGTGACTCCCAGTTTATTTGATGCAGGTACTACTTTTTTAGAAAAAAGAAAATGACTCGATGTTTATTAAATTTAATAAAAACAATGTATACGACTTGTAATGAGATATGTATAATATGTACTGCTTACCACTGCAGAAAGAACAATAACAAAAACAAAGCTTGCTGAAAAAACATAGAAACAAATAGTTTTTTCATCAAAATATGCTCACAGCTTAAATGATGCAGTGTATTTTATATTTTCTCTGAGAATGCAATAATGATGAAAGGTATTTTTTTCTTGTCTTAAGTCATTCTCAAATAATGTTTGTAAAGAAAACGGACCTCACTTGAAAAAAGGAAGACGTTATTCGCCATTATAAAGCAGCAAAAGCCAACGAAAAATTGCAGAAATTGTTGCTGCTAGTTTCTCAACTGTCCAGCACATTATAGAAAGGTTTCGTCACGAAAACAAGATAGAAGAAAGGGCAGATCTGCTAAATAAAATATTTAATGATGCAGATAAGAGGTGGATTGTTTGCAAAATTAAAGAAAACCCCGATTTAACCGCTCCAAAATAAACGAACGAAGTAGAAAAATACTTAGGCAAGATCTGTAACCCTGAAACTGTTCGTAAAGTTCTGCGTGAAGAAAATTTTCATGGAAGGACTGCCCGAAATAAGCCGTTGATTAATGCTCGCAATAAATAGAAAACAAAGAATATACTTTTGCAGACAACATTGGAAGAAAGACATTTCGTTCTGAAAGTCCGTTGTTTTTGCGGATGAAAGCAAATTTAACCTTTTCAGGTCTGATGGGAAGGCCTGCGTTTGGAGGAAACCAAACACCGCGCTTCAACCATGTAACTTTCGCTCTCCAGTCAAACACGGCGCAGTGTGATGGTAAGGGGTTGCATGTCTTATTTCCGCGTCGGAAATTTAACATTTATCGAAGGAAACATGAATAAAGATATTTCTGTGCAAAGTGTGGATAAAATGGGCATTAGAGATTCATTTAGGTTATACCAAGACAACGATCCCAAGCATACGTCTGGTATTGTAAAAACTTAGCTTATCTGGAACTGCCCACATGTAGTACAGACACCTGCACAGAGTCCAGATCTCAACGTTATTGAGATCTTTTGGTCAGTGTTGGAAAATAAAATAAGAAACCACAATATTTCTAATGCTTCTGATATGAAACGGGCACTACAAGACGAATGGGATAAAATTAGTTCCGATTATAATTAAAATTATTCCCGATTAAAAGCAGTTCTGAAACAAAAGGGATACCCCACTAAGTATTAGCCGTAATCATGAAATAGAAATATTAATGTGTTTATGTTTTTTGCGACCTCAAACTGTAACTGAATTATTCTAATTTGCTATATCTTTCTTATGAAGAAACATTATTGTTATTTTTTGTTATTAAATAAAACATGTTATTTAACAATGAAAAATATAAGATGTTTTTTTTAATGGAAATACCATAAAATATATTTGATATTTTAATATTTTTTTTAGGGGTGTGCGAATATTCGAAATTTCGAACTATTCGAAGCGAATCGAACCGAATTATTCGATCCGAGATTCGACTCAAATATTCGAATGGTTCGAACTATTCGAATGGTTTGAACTATTCGAATAGTTCGAACTATTCGAATTATTCGAATGGTTAAAATAGTTCGAATAGTTTAAATAATTCAGATAATTCGAATATTCAACTGAGTGCATGCTTTTTTTTATTTTTCTAAACGATTTTTCTGAAGATTTCAGGTCTAATAAAAGCAAAATTAACATGGCTTAAAGTTCATTGTTTAATCTTCGGTTAGGATATCATTATTTTTATAGAATTAGTAGTTTTAAATAACTTGATATAGGTTTTTAAATGATATCGATTCTTCTAATCGCACGTATCGATCGACACATGAAATGATTTCTATCTTAGATGAATGGTTAATCACTAATCTCTTATGCATATTACAATTCTCCACTACAGTATTGTTCTTAAACCTGTTTTCTAATTTTAATGAGTGTACATTCAAGTTTATACTTGGAAGCTACATATATCTGTTTAGGAAAGGAAAAAATAATACAAAAGTTCATGAATAAAATACCATTAATTTCATATCAAAAAAATGCCTCTCTTATCAATGCTGGCTCGACGTTATTTGCCAATTCCATCTACGTCTGTTGAGAGTGAGAGGCTGTTTTGTACTGCTGGAGACATTGTGACTGAAAAGCGCAATTCATTATCACCTGATAATGTTGCTCGGTTGTTATTTTTAAATAAAAATATAACTCGTTATGTTTGATTGAATATTATATCGAAATAAAATAAATTATATTAAATAAAATAACGCTATTCTATTTAGACACGCGAGCAAACGTATTCTTAGAAAGAAATTTTTAATTAGAAAAGTTTATTAGCTTATAATTATTTATATTGTTCAAAATATTATTGATAAATGTTATATTCAACGATAATTAAATGATAGAAAATTTATTTTATTTTTATTATGTAGAATTACTATAATAGAATAACCTGTTTAGGATTTTATTTCTTCGGATAATTCAAATCGCTCGAATTATTCGAGTATTTCGAACTATTCGAATATTTCGAACTATTCGATATTCGACTCGAATATCGAATCGAATGGGATTCGCACACCCCTAATTTTTTTTTTGGCTGCATGAAATAAGCTGTGAGTCACTGTATATGTATGTATGCATACATATGTACAAAGAAAAGTTTATAGATAACAATTTTTATCAATTGTAGGCATATCTTAACTAACGTTTGTATCATAGTTTAATGGTGCCACATTGAAGAGCTGCGACATATGTGAGTGCATACACATACATACATACATGCTATACTCATGCATATAATTTGAAACGGCAATAACTGAGTAGACGAAGCCAAACCTAAATACAGGCTGGTTCTTTTGAGTATTTTTCAAAAAAGCTGTTAATTGTGCAATGGTTATGCATCACTGCATTTGAAAAATGGTGTATTTTTGCAAAGCCTTAGCAAAAGTAAAACGAGTAATACATTTAAAACTATGTCCACTGCGTCATAATCATCTTCCATTCCTAAATCAAAAATAATTGACTAAAATCATGCACTCAACAGGGTAATTTCCAATGTATGGTATTGCATAATTGCAGACTAACAAGAAAAGCAAAAATTAGAGATTCCCCCAATAATTTTTCACAAACTCTAGAGATATTACTCGATTAAAAAAGGAGCAGTTCTTAACTAGGAGTTAGCAGATTTTAAAGCTTCCGGCTGACTGCAGTGAAGCGACAAATACTAAATTGACAGTAAGACGTAAAGGACCTAAGCTGGGTTCCGGGACGAAAAGAAGTTAATGAGAGGGCTGACGAACTAGCCAAAAAAATTGTTTATCTGAACGATAGATACCACGTGAAAATTGTATGACAGTAAGCGTACGAACATTCTGGCCCTGCTTTTTAGCAGCACAAGCCATTGAAAAAGGACTAAAAAAAGACTCGAAATCGACAAAGGGAATAAAATATTAACTGACATTGTTTCTATTTAACTGAAATTAGGTTCCAGCGAGCTTAAATGCACTCATTCGACAGGCTCAAACTAACCTTACTTAATCTAGAGTTGCATAAATTTGTTAGTGAAAGTTTAATAAAAAAATTGTTTATATTTGCCATAGTTTTGTGCGGCAAATGTAGGTTTAATTGATATTGAAATATATAACATCGAATAAGGCACATAAGCGTTAGATATTTAAAGCTCTGTTAGACATAATTTTACATAATTTAGACCAGCATCACTTGTTTTTGGTTAGCCTAAACTCCTCTTAACTTAGAAAGCATAGAGAGCTGTTAGTTTTAGATTCCTGAGTTAGGGATTTTACGTAAAATGAGAGCCGTGAACGAATCATGCTGACATATCATTTTTTATTTATTTTGAATAAAATTTCTCCGAATATGCCATACAAAATTGAAAAGATCTGTCGAATATAAAGACGAAGTAAACAAGCAAGCAAAACAAAACATTATAAACATTGCTAAATGATAGAAAAATTTGTTTCTAATAGCGGTCGGCCCTCGACAGGCAATGGCAAGCCTCCGAAGGTATTTCTATCATGAGAAAGCTTCTCATAAAAAACCATTTGCCGTTCGGAGTCGGCTTAAGACTGTAGGTCCCTCCATATGTGGAACAACATCAAGATACACGCCACAAATAGGAGGAGCTCAACCAAACATCCAAAAAGGTGTAAACTCCAATTATACTACGCGGCTAGTGTAATCATGATGACATACTGAGTAACCATCGCCACGTTTCTACGAAAACTAAATAAAATCCAAGTATTGGCTAACATAATTCTTAGGTATAGAAGGTGTCTTGTCATATGTTGGAAGCTTAATTACATTGAAAATGGGGAAATGTAAGCAGAGAAGCTTATCTGGTTGAGGTAGTTAAGCTTATTCTACGCACATTTGTTGAGATTTAATGAAAGAAAGTTAAAATCAATAAGAAAATGCTTCTTGTCTTGCAAAGTTACACAATGACATGAATTGCAAGAATTCTATACTAAGATATGGGTGTTTCCAAACTGGCGTGACGTGACATTTGTATGACTAAATGTCAAAAAAAAAATGCTTTACTTAACATTTTGAAACATTTTATATGAATAGTTGCATTGTAATAAAGGGGACTTTATTTTAGTAAACAAGTTACCGAAATTTATTAACAACACTCAATAATATAAGCTAATATATAGGCTGGCGTGACGTTACAAAAAACGGAAGTCCCCCTTACCTTCAATTTTGAAAAAGCATAATTCTTCGAATTTTGTAGAACTATTCGAGTGAAACTTTTTGTCAGGATATTTAAATATTTAAGGTTCACATTCCAATTTCCTATGTTAAAAAAATGGTTTCAGTTTTTTTTTTACCACACAAAGTCTCTGGCGTGACGTTACCTGGCGTTATGTTACTGAAATTTATATAAATTATTTTTTTTGTTGATATACCAATTTTTACATTTTTTGTAGAAATTTCAAATAGAGGGGTGTATGTAGATATTCAATTCGGGTTAGCGCTGTGATTTTGATGTTTTGAGAAAATAAACGAAATAAATAGGCACATAACTTTTGACGTTTAAAAATAAAACATGAATTTTATTTCAAAAACACGATTTTGTTTATTTAAATATTCCAAGTTAATTTTATTATTATACAACACTTTTATGTGAAAACGCAGTCTCGGCTGCTTTTATTTGCCTGTCTTCGCTGCTTGATAAATGATGAATTTTATGTATTCCAGAAATTTTCGGCAACTCATTCCACTTTTCTATTAGCAAAACAGAAAACTCTTCTATTTGCTGTGTGGGAATGTAAACTAAGTTAACTCCAAATATATGATTTCGAGCACATTGGTAAAAAGAAACTGCAGTATCCAAAATTATATTTTTCGTTTTTGTTACCTGCCAAACTTTTCGTTTTATCGTTGCTCCTACGCCATCGACCGCACCTTTCCCCTGAGAAGTTGCAAAATAATTCCACTCTAAAACTTTGCAACCAAATTCAAAAACAAAATCTGGCAGGCTTCGCGCAATATACTTATTTTTAAACTGAGAGCTACTTTCATCCGAAAAAATATAAATATTTTGAAATTGCCCATGCTCTTTTTTGATTATGTCTACAAGTTTTGTTAAAAAACAGCACACGTCGAATTTATTGTGAGTGAGTTTGTCACTGATTATAGAGTACGATTTTACTTCGCCAACTAGCCAAGAAACGCAAGTGAAAATGGTAACTTGACGGTAGCTAAAATGTGCGCTTTGCACCTCATTTTGACAAGTTAACCTATAATTCTCTGCGAAGTCAATTTGAAGAATTAGATCGTCGGAGCTAATGTCATTTTTTTTGCTTTCGAAATAGTTTTGTTGGGAACGTTTAATAAAAAAGTGGCGTTTAAACAAAGGTAACTGGGCATCTAGTTCGTACAAAAGATCAGACAAAGATCCTTCGGTGTATGTCAAAGCAATGCGGTCTTCAACTTTGCGCCAATGTTTCCATTTAACAGATTCATCCATCAATGGCTAATATTTTAAGGGCACTAATTCATTTCGATGAGCTGTATGAGCTTTACGACGACATAGACATAGCGCAGCGAATAAAGATCCAGCGGCTACGTTGGCTGGGTCATGTCGTCCTAATGGATACAAACGCTCCGGCTTTGAAAGTATTCGATGCGGTACCAGCTGGTGGTAGCAGAGGAAGAGGGCGGCCTCCTCTGCGTTGGAAAGATCAGGTGGAGAAGGACTTGGCTTCACTTGGTGTGTCCAACTGGCGCCGGTTAGCACGAGAAAGAAACGACTGGCGCGCTTTGCTAAACTCGGCCAAAATCGCGTAAGCGGTTATAGCGCCAATTAAGAAGAAGAGAATTCATTTCTTACATCCTGAACACAATGTTTGCACTTGTTCATCATACACTTTTCGTTTTTAATGTTGCAACAAGCAGATTCGAGAAATTTTTCAAAGTTGGATGAAAAAGATTTTATAAAATCTGCACTGCTTTCCAAAACAAACGCAAAATTGGCGTGATGCTTACAAACACACATATTATGTGGTATCTTGCACGATAGTTGCACATGTTTTGGTCGCAATTCGTAAAATGCAGACTTGCTAACGAAGTTAGTAGTTTTCTCCAATTTGTAGAGTTCGTACGACTCAGCAACAGACAGCACCATAAAACGCTTGGCCACTACTACCCCATCGACAATCAATGTGTCCTTTCTACCTGCGGCTTGGACACTAATATCATCTCTTGAGTAAAAGTTTACGACAAACTGTTTATTTTCTTGTATTGCCGATTTAGATTCGTTCTTCAATGATAATGTACCATATTTTTTGTATAACAAATCAACAATATACCTTCTTTTCTGTGGGTCGGCCGGCAAAGCAGTTTTGGCTTTTTTAATGCCTTTCCTATTGTTTGCCTGCATTTATAGGGCTGATTGGCTTCTGGGCTATATTCTTTGGCACATTCATTTTTCTTTCTCAGGCGAAATGCTTGTTGTCTTTTATAATTTTGTTTTCTTATTGCATCACTTTTATGCTTGCTGGATTCTAACCTTTTTCTGTACTTTGATGCCCTCTCTTTTGCTTTTAAACGGCTTCTCTCTAGCCTCAGTGGGTCAGTTTTTAGTTTTTCCCTATAGCACTTTGAGTATTTTTTACAGTTACTCGAAGAATCCATCTACATAAGACATGATTGAATTATAATTTATCATCTATCGAGAAAATTACTTACAATATGGCGTGACGTTACGAAACTTTGAAGCTAAATACGACAGAAATTCCTTGCTTAAATGGCGTAATTTTTAATGTAATTTGTAATCTTTATTAACTTTTATTAAAATACCAAATTATTTGCATCTACAATCGCCAGCGCAGTTATAATAAGACTAAATAGCATTTGTATGGCGTGACGTTATTGATGAATATCTTTTAAAAGTAAATGCAAAATTTACCGTTAATTGAAGCGTCACTGCTCTTTTACATTGGTTTTACACCTAGTTGTTGTTATTGCCAAATTGTAGCTATTAGAGTTGAATTGTAGAGTTACTCTTAGAAATTTAAACAGCAAAGAGAAAACGCTCTTGTAAATAAAAAAACTGATCACCAAGTGAACATGAAATTTGTGTTCCGATAACTCAAGAACGCAATTAAGGAAAATTTTGAAAATATTACTTTTACGATATTTGAATAGTTTTCTTTAATAAATCAAGCAATTTTTTTTGTTTAATCATAGTCTAGGTTTTCGGTTAAGGTAGACTTTTCTGTGGAAGTTCCCATATGCAAAAGTGCGAACGCATTCAAATTACGAGCTTCAATGCTACAATACAATAATACCAAAAAACAGTTTACACAGAAAGAGAACGACTAAATAACGTCCCCACGACAGTCGGTTCTAAGTAACCAGAACAACCCTACGTAACCTACAACAACAACAACAACAAAATAACGATGTTTCTCCTTTAAATGATACATATATTAACCGTTATCCAGTTTTGAAGTTGTCAAGGTCCTGTCACGACTGCTTATTGACCTATGGGGGTCAGATCGAGCTTTTTTTTCATCGGAAAATCAAATTTCACAATTACGAAAAAAATATATGTAAGTGAAATTTATATATACATTATATTACATTACATGTTTATTTTTTTTTTTATAAAGCATTTTTAATACAATATTTTCTTGAAAAACTTTGAATGCAAGTTCACCTTGAACTAGCAATGTTTAAATATGATATAAAAAATGTTTGATCAACAAAAATGGCTAAACATGTGCATATGATGTACATATGTATATAAATAAACTCAGCACTTTTTCTCCAAGGTAATTATTTAAAGTTCTCGTAAAAAGTTTATGCAGAGAAAGCTACCAAGAAATGCCGAGTATTGTAGACTGAGCGCACAAGTTCATTGAACATAAAGAAATGCCATAATTCTTGGTACTATAAGAAACGGCATTGCACTTACGAAGCATTTATAGCTCACATATGTTAAATGCCAGCTACAAAACAGATATACCTACATATGTATATACTTATGTACTAACTACTGTTCAAGACGAAGCCGGAATTTGTCAATAAAACGAAAATGATTATATTATTCATACATATTGCATTCCATTCCACAATACTTGCTACGGTCATTCTCCCTTGGTGTTGTTGTTGTTGCTGTAGCAGCGTAAACATTCCCCATAGTGTGACAGTCCTTGGCCGGATATAAATCCGGATCGTTTCGGTAACGTAGAAATGACTGTCGTGGAAAAGTCATTCTCCCTCAAATTCTTCGGTGCGCAGATTGAAAAGGAAAAATTAGCGTAACTTTGCATTGGCGTAAACCTAGATGAAATGCAAGAATGATGGAATATTCTGTAAACAGTGGATGAAATGTATAAGAGAACTAAGAACAGAGTGTAAAAATGGCCAGCTTCTGCAGATAATAGAAAGAGAAAGTGTTTTGAACAAAGAAAATTAATAAAACTCTACAATTCCGCCAGCTGAACTGCTGATTCTGCCAAAATCAAGATATGGGCAACCATATCTATCTCTATCAATTGTGCTCAAATATTTACATACATACATAAAGTGTGTTCTCTAAGTATTTACAGTTCAGTCTAGCGGAAGGAGTTCGGAGTGCAGAGTGGAAAAAAGTTAATTTGGCACGCTTTTTCACACGTTCTTTACGTTGACAGATTTGCAAACTTCAAAACTGTTTCTAGAATCTATCACCTAATTAATTTGCATGGCAGTGGCTCTAATAAGCAGAACGGGCTTCTTATCTTCAATATTCTTTTTATCGTGTACAATAAAGCAGTGATTATCCCCCTAATTCCGTTACGTCCAATTTGAGTCACGTAATACCATGTCTAAAATCACTATATCTTGAAGAGCATATCAGGAATTAATAGTGAGCCCAGAACCTAATAGACCGAGTCCAAACATGCAAGTTGTTTTAGGTATAGCATATCTTAAAATGGAAGAAAGAGCAATACGAGTTATTAAGAAAGGCTAACACCTTTCAAACACCCCTTTTACTTTGGGCTAGCGGACGATAAACTTCGAGAGAATACCAACAGACCGCTGAGCGACCATGTTTGGAAATCCTTCACTGATTTCTACAGAAATTAATACTCAGTATTGCAACGGGTGTTTGCCAATGTTTTTATAACAGTCGGGTGACGGGCGACGCGAAAGACCTGTTTAGACCGTTCCCACGACGGTCGGTTCTACGTTACCGGAACGACCCGGATTTAGATCCGGCCAAGGACTGTCACATACATATATGGGGAATGATTATGCTGCTACAACAACAACAACAACCTGTTTAGACAGTCAATAAACGACATTCACCAGGAGATCGTCACCACCTTTTTAAGCTCCCGTCCTGTGACTGCCGTAATCGGAGTCCAACCACCACCTATAGCAGATGAAGAGCTTCCGCGTGAGACACGTGTAACACTGGCACAACTACGTTCTGGATACTGTAGCAGGTTAAACTCCTACTTATCCAGAATCGACCCTGACATACCAAACACATGTCCGGCATGTGAAGGTACCCCGCACGACACTAACCACCTCTTCACATGCCCCCTCAAGCCGACTCATCTAACACCCCTCTCCCTCTGGACCCAACCCGTCGAAACAGCATGTTTCCTGGGCCTACCTTTAGATGAGCTAGACGAAGACGACCGGTGATTACGATACACTGACAGGGCAAAGGTACTGCTACAACAACAACAACAACCTAGATTTATCGTTCCCACAACAATGCTTCTACGTAACCGGAATGACACAGATTTATATTCTTCCAAGGACTGTAATTTCAGCAGCATTTCCCCCAATATGTATGGGCAATGTTTATGCTGCTTACAACAACAAAAATAACCTGGATTCAACTAAAGACCATCATTTCAGCAACCTTCCTTGAAAGTTGATAGAGACTTTTGTATGTTTTTACACTAAGAACTTATCTGTGGATCATGTGAAATAGCATTTTTTTATTCAAAATTTTTCTTGCACGTACCGACTATTTTTTTAAATAATAAAACAGTGGGACAAATTTCAAATTTTTTGTCTTACACATGCGAAAATCGATATGTGCGCGGTAGAAAATCTGTGTTTTTTTAGTCAGGACCTTAAAGGACCTCAAACCCTCTTTAAGTCGCAGTATTAAACAAATTTTCTTATTCAATACAATCACAAAGAAAAGAAGAATGCCAATAGAATTAAACATAGATGCATATATATTTTTTTATAACAATCCGTGTTAAAAAATATGAAAACTGTTTTTTTCGTCATTCAATACCCAGTTAATCTATCAATAAATTTATGACTGTGAAAATGGTCCGTAATAGTCTTAGTCAAATTTTGTTTGTAATTAATGCAAACGTTTTTCAATTGGCGCGAGTCGATTTTGGCGCCCTGTGGCAGCCATTTTGTTTTGGAGACATCTGTCAAATCTTTTGTTTATTATTCAGTTGTTTATGCCAAATCATCATGGCAAGTTACACGATTGAACAGCACGTTCAAATGATAAAACTTTATTATCAAAATGAGTGTTCATTAACGCAAACGTTGCGCACATTGCGCCCATTTTTCGGTAGACGTGGAGGCCCTTCCAATTTCTTATGGCCCATATTGAACCATATGGACCTAGACGACATGTGGTTCCAGTAGGACGGCGCTACGTGCCACACAGCAAACGCCATTTTATTCCATTTCAACATCTACCCGCCCTTATTGAAAAACCCTTTAATTTGGGCACCCCTTTTTGTATATTTTCCTATTAAAAAACAGGTGTTAGACAAAAGAATATAGAAGGCAACGTCTTTGTTACACTAAAATCACTTTGGATTGAAAAATATGTTTTTTAGACTCTTGTTGTTGTTGTAGCTGCATAAATATCAAATATCAAAATTGGACCGATCGTATGGGATGGTGCATGGCTAGTTGAGTGAAGTTGTGTTCCATCATTAACCGGAAGGATTGTACTTCAAAATAAAAAAAACAGTTTGGAAAAATATTGAGTTGTTTCTTTTTTATAGCATTTTTAATTCCGTTAAGTTATATGGCGGACCCTTTATAAAGACATATCTGGAAATGAGTCGCAGAATCGGCAAGATTTATTATTAGACCAAATTTTGAGTCGATGCAGATTACTTTGCAGAGGTTTGCCTTGTAAGAAACAGTTATTAAAGCCACGTCTAATTAAGTACTGAAAGTGCAAAGATACTATCTTTATCTACTTTCTGGTGATTCAGATGAATCAACCTATAGCAAAACTTCAAATACTCTGTTGTTGTTGTTGTAACAGCATAAACATTCCCCATACTTACATACGGGGAATGCTGCTGGAGTGACAGTCCTTGGCCGGATATAAATTCGGGTCGTTTCGGTAACGTAGAACCGACTGTCGTGGAAATACTCTCTCCACAACTGCTTGAATGATCTGGATGTATTGTCGGCTGACACTTAAAAACATGCAAACATTTTTTCAGTAAAAATTTATTGTTGGTGGAAAATAAAAATTTACTAAAAATATCTTAATGATAATTAGCAACACTTGTTGTATATGAACAAGTATAAACAAAGGAATGAAATGCTAACAAATTAATGTTGTCTGCATTTTTGGGTAAACTTGCAATTGTGATTTAAGAAAAATAATCTGCTTGAATTATGATTAATATCTTCACACACGATCGCGTATTAAGCAAATATGCACATACAAACAAACTTGTAGAAGAATAATTTAACAAGAAATTACCTACGTACATATATTATATGTAATTATACCCTGCAACAAAAATTTAGACTAGTGGAGCAAATCTCTCCCTCAGAACTAATGCGATTTCCTTAGTTGCGAACCACTTCAAAACACTTCGCGAGGAGCGAAAACTGTCTTCTGACAACGACAGTGTCTAAACAAAAAGTCACATATTAATACAGTGCATAAGATTCGATCATTGTGCACGTCCACAGTTGAGAGAATGTAGAGGGTTGTGCCTATCGCAAATTTAACAGTTGAGCTGGAATCCAGTTATAAAGGACTCGCCAAAGACGAACATTTTTATGACCCTAAAACACTCTTAAAGTAGTATTTCCAATAAAAATCAAATAATACACATTGAATTTACACAGATGCTGTGGGGCAATCGACACACCAACGTGCTACCGGTTGCAGATATGGGGACGAGAACTAGTTATGGTTCTAAATTCACTAGAGTAGACCAATTGCACACTAGCGGATTTCCCTGCTGGTTGATAACAGCTAACCAATTATGAAATTAGTTGTAGATCACTGCTGCAATATTTTGTTGCTTCTATCCGCGCAATGTTGAAATATTCATATGACGACACACACTTTTACATATATATGTATGTATGTAGTATATGCAAGTATATTTGTAAGTTCATTGTGCATACATTGCATTGTTATTTAGTACTTGAGGTTCTAGGGGAGTGCCGCTTGCGGTTTTATGATATCATAAATTGACGTTCGGTATATTTGTAGATAAATATAGACATGTATGCATACATGTGTAGATATGAATGCCTTTAAGTACGCTACTCAAGTATGGAAACTTTTTGAAACGTGTAAACATTTAATGATAGTGTTTTGTTTCACACAGTGCAATCTGATTTCTGGTTCGTGTCCTGCATTCATAAGCAGTATTTCAATAATTGAAAAAGCTATGAAAAGACAACTAAAACTGTGAAAACGATCCTCGGTCTTTGCTTTAATCTGGAAATGCTTGCTGCGGTAGCAAGATTTGCAGTGTTAGGCAAATATGTATATTCGATCCTCTTTTTCAAAAGAGCGGCCAATTTTAGCGGCCAATCTTATGAATTCCGACCACTGTAGGTTCCCCTTTGTGGGTATGCACAGAGTGCTCCGATTACAAGTTTATTTTTTAATCATAAGTGTTAGAAAAATTAGGTGAAATTAGGTATCCAACACGTCAGCTAAGCGAGCTACCTGAGTGGTTGTCATTCGTCGGTGCTATTGCAAGACCAAATCTCTAAACAGAGTCCACGAAGTCCACGGCGACCCTCGTCACCACCTAGACAAAGAGGGTCAAACTGCAACTTAAAACCTGCTTTAGCCCGTTCCCACGTCAACCGGTTCTACGTAACCGGAACGACCCGGATTTATATCCGGCCAAGGACTGTCGTTTCAGCAGCATTCCTCGTATATGCACGGGGAATGTTTATGCTGCTACAACAACAACAATAACCTGCTTTAGCCTGAGCCGCCTCTCAAGCACGTCAGGAGGCACCTCCTCAATTACGCGGACGAGATCCAGGACAAAACAGACCGACCATTACTGGACAATTAACGACATTCATCGGGAGACTCTTACCATCTTCTTAAGCTCCCGACCCCCGAATGCGAAGAGCTCCAACTTCCCCGCGAGTCCCCCTTGGCACAATTTCGTTCTGGATAATGTAGCAGGTTAAACTCCTACCTATCCAGAAATTACCCCGGCATACTAAACATATGTACCTACAGTATTGGCCAAAACTAAAGCACCCCCTAATGGCATTTCAAATAATGCTAAATCTCTCAATCAAACATCTTGAAATATGGCATATACATACATATGTCATGTGCTTCCTCGTTACTTAAGTATTTATAAAATATAATACCAAATATACAGCGTTTTGGTTATACTAAAAAAAAAATTGAAATGTTCATATAATTTAAAAACTGAATGGTCAAAACTAAAGCACCCCACATTTTTTTTTCTTAACTACGGCTTTGTTTTGTTGTTTTTAAGTTAATTTCTCTTCCTAACGGTATTTAAAGCTGAGTCAAAGTTCGTTAGAATAATTTGTGCAAAACACGTGCGGATTTAGTAGTACAAAACGTTTCATACGGGAAATCAGCAAATATGGCCAGAAATGCGTATTCAATTGAATTTAAAAATAAAATAAGAAGTGATTGGCAAAGTGGTTTATCGTGACTTATAAAAAAATTTGAACAAACGGGTTCTACATATTTCTGCAATCCATAGTGGAGGAAGGCCACGAAGGACTACACGACAAGACGACTCCACGATTAAAAGAAAAATTCAGAGTGGTCCCACAGTCTCTTCTGAACAAATAAAAATTGATTTAAGTTTGCCGGTAAGTTCTAGAACGATCAGAAGACGAGCCAAAAACAAAAAAGCGAGACTCGAGTTTGCGAAATTGCATATTAATTGGACAGTTCAAAAATGGAAAACTGTATTATTCTCTGATGAATACAAATATAATTGGAAACATTCAGATGGAATAAGGCGAGTAAGAAGGCCAAAGCAACAGCGACTAAATCCGAAGCATTGTATCGGAACTACCAAGTATGGTGGGGGGAACATAGAGGGAATTATGGACCGTTTCATGTACACAAACATCCTTAAAGATGTAATGCTACCACACGCTGAGGAGAAAATGCCACTGAGATGGAGGTTCCAGCAGAATAATGATCCGAAGCATACCTCTAGGCACTGTAAAACGTGGTTACAGCAAAATGCTATAGAGGTCTTAGACTGGCCAGCTCAATCTCCCGATCTCAATCCCATTGAGAATTTGTGGGAGATTGTAAATTCGAAAATTAATAGGGAAAATTTCAGCACAAAGGAAGCCCTGTTTGAAGCGGTTAAAGAAGCCTGGTACAACATTTCTCCGGAAATTATTAGTAACCTAATATCTTCTATGCCAAAAAGATGTTCTGAAGTTATCAAAAATAATGGGTTTAGTACAAAATACTGAAGAATAAAAACAATTATTTTCGCTTTTAATGGGGGGTGCTTTAGTTTTGTCCAGACAAGTTTTGAATAATATTAATATTTTTTAATTTAATTTTTAATATACGAAATGTTGACAATTTTTTGAAATGCCATTAGGGGGGTGCTTTAGTTTTGGCCAATACTGTATATCCGGCATGTGAAGGCATCCCGCACGACACTAACTACCTTTTTGCAAGTCCCATCAAACAATCAATTGTAGTATTGTCATATATTGCGGAAGCGTAAGTCATGATTTTTAGCACTGACTCTGAAAACTGCTGTGTCTAACTCCCCTTTTGCTTTTATATATAACACTGAACTTAACCTCCGCCATTTGATTACAATGGTCGTTGAATGCACCTAACGCCGTATTTTTTCATATTATATATTATATAATAATTTCGCATTTTAATCAGCTTTTTCGAAGTCTAGGAAACATGTATACAATTTAACATTATATACAATTTAAAACATGTGTTTTTTTATTAAAAAAAGTTATTCAAAAACCAAATTGGATGATTACCTTACCGGCACCTTGCGCATACAGTGAATATGTTTTTAAATTTAAATTTATTAAAAAAAAGATTATTTTAAACACCCTTTAACGTCTTTGGAATACCTTACCTCATAAAATTAAACGTATAAGAGAGAGAGCTCGCTCTTCAAACATAAATTGCTTCAATACCTTTCCGAAAATTGCTGAATGTACTCAAATGATTTTCTCATTATTTCAATCTATTCCAATTAATCGCTTATCTTTCTTTTTTAATACCTTCTCCAGCTTCAACTTCTTTACCACTAACTGTAATTTTAATTTTAATTTTATTGTTAAGCCTTTTATGTACGATTTAATTATGTAAACTATTCTTAAGGTCAATCATTGTAAAAATAACCCATGGTTGTATATTTGACTTTAATAATAAATAATAATAACTACATAAGTGTAGCCGGCCGCCGTAGCCGAATGGGTTGGTGTGTGACTACCATTCGGAAATCACAGAGAGAACGCAGGTTCGAATCTCGCTGAAACATCAAAATTAAAAAAAACCATTTTTCTAATAGCAGTCGCCCCTCGGCAAGCCACCGAGTGTATTTCTGCCATGAAAAAGCTCCTCATAAAATTATCTGCCGTTCGGAGTCGGTTTAAAACTGCAGGTCCCTCCATTTGTGGAACAACATCAAGACGCGCACCACAAATAAGAGGAGGAGCTCGGCCAAACACCCAAAAAGGGTGTACGCGCCAATTATATATATATATATACATAAGTGTACATTCATATTTATTACATAATATATTTCATTAGCACGGCACTAATTGCCTCCGAAATAAACTCAGCCGAAATACCGGTATATGTGTTTTATATGCGTGCATACACTTGTTTATAGCACCTCAATGATATTCTTAAATGAGAACTTGAATTTTCCATATTTCTTTATTCACCTTGATAGGATTTTGGTGTTTTGGACATTAATTTGGCCGTCTCCAGCGAACAACGCAAGTCCTCCATAGACTCGTGTAGGTAGGTACGTTGTTCCGGTTCGTTTAGTGCGAAATAAATGTCGATGTAAGTATATTTGTAGCTTTTATTGTTGTAGTGTTATCTTTGTTATTGTGATAGGTATATAATCCTATAATAAAAGTTTCAAGAAAAGTCGATATACCGATCAGCACTTCACCTATGCAAACATTTTTCTGCTGCTACAATTTTTCGTTAAAAGATATTTGTTTTACTGCTTTTATATACTTTCAGATTCAATCACTTTCTAAATTGGTTAATTGTTTCCGATAAAAAACACTAGTTCGAGTTCAATGTCTAATACGTTGCTTTATCACTTTTTGACTTAGTAAAATATTGCCGATTTAAATCACTGTTTCGTTAAACACCTCAGGTACATTCAATTATACAATCACATAATTCTGTAAACGAAAACATAAATAATATTTCTTTAATTAGCCACTTATGCTTATTAAAATACAAAAAGAAACACCGAGTGCCGTAGTTTGCCGAAACTAAGCGGAGAATTTAACTCTCAATTACACCAATTCAATTTCACTGCTATGAAAATACTAAACAAAAACAAATTTCAAAAGCAAAAAATTAACATTGCACCCAAGGCGAATTCATCCAAAGTGGTAGCAGTAGTACAAATACCAAGGCGAATTGAGTATATACGGTGGCGCCATTAAAAAACAATTACTTTATTTTTCGTAATTTTGACAATTCCAACGTCAGCTCAGTTCGCAAGCAAACAAACAAACAAAAGTAGGAAAAATTACGTGTTTGTGAAAATTCAGTGAATAGCTTGGTAGTTCTGTGATTTGTGAGATTTCATTGCAGTTTGTTTGCGTTTTTATGTGGAAGACGCCGTGTCAAAAGTGTATGTGTGTGCGTATAATTTCTTATGTTTGGTTATTTGCATTGCTCTCGCCTGCTCTTCTTCTTCGCAAACAAGTAATTCCCATTCCTTTTTCTTGTTTCGCTCCTACGACTCGGCGAGTTCAGAAGGCGCCATCGTTATTTTGTAAATCCTGTACAAATACCATATTTAGATGAATTTTCACTGTGTGGAGAATATAGAAGGTGGCACCTTCCAAATATCGCAACTTTATTTAAGTGAATTTAACAAATCGGTGACATCAGTACAGAAAATAAACAAACCTTTGATTACAAGTTACGTAGTTGTGAGGCAGTGGCAAAACAAGCGGGTGCAGTTTTTTCGGAAAGATAAGCCATTTAACTTAAGCTCGAGTCTACTTTATGGTACTTTACGGATAAAGGACATTTAGTAAAATCGTTTACATGAATTTCTTTAGGGATTGTCAAATGTCACATACTTAGACATGGCTTCGTGTTTATTGTTGTTCCTTTATTTTTTGTATTAGATTTTATGTATTATGTATTTTATCATTCTTAATGCATTTTGTAGTTGCAAATTTATAGTTTGAATTTAAAAAGCCGCTGTTTACTCTCAACAAATTCCTAAAATTTCAATCAAACTGTAAACAAAGCAAATTATTTTGGTATTCAAACTCTGCCCACCAAAACGAAAGACAATAAAACAAATTGACTGTTTTAGAGAGAACACCTTACATGAATTCGCCCTGTATTGCACTAAGTGTAACCGTGTTGTTACTTCGATTAAAATTGGGGGTACATTTAATTGATAGTTCATTCAGTTATGGGTATATACATATATCTGGGACTGGCAAAAACACATAATTATAGAATTTGAAGATAATCGCAAAAACAAGAACGCGGCATCAATCCGGATTAACAATGAACGCGCAAAAATAATGATTTATTACACAGAAAACCCAGGGTATGTCAAAAAGTATGGTTATTACCGAGGATTATTTAATCTCAGATTTTGGGAGAGAAATTTCGTATGGGGAATCTCGTGTTTTAATTACGGATTGGCAGTTAAATACGAAAAAGTATGCACGAAAATTATATGTGAACGTATTATAAAGATGTTGTTCGCCTTAGAAGCTCAACGTACACAATTAATAATAATTAAAAAAACCAAAAACCGAAATGTTCCGCCAAAATAATTTCTATGAAGAGAAACCTTTCACAACAATATTGTCAGCTGGTTGTCAGTTTTACAGGAAATATGCCATATATGAACGTGTAGAATAAATTTGTGGATTTATTGGTAATTAATGCATATGGGAAAAGCTTGCCCAGTTACACATTACCGAGTACAATGTACGAATTCTAATATATAATTTAATGATATGGCAACCTTTACATCTTTTTGGTGTCCAACACTAATTTCCCTAATGGGGCAATAAAAGACGAACAGTACTTTGACTGGCAGCTCCTTCTAGAAGAAGAATATTGTGGTATTTTGTGCACGCCGTTAGGCGAAATTACATTTGTTTTTTATTATAAACATTTTGAGATTCTAATCAAATAAAAAACATGGATGAAGGTGATTACGATAATGATGAGTAAGTAGTGAATAGTTCTCCTTTAAAGAAAACCTCAACAGGGCTACTTTTCAATACACTTCATGGTTTATTAAATGAATTTGTTTTTAGTGTCGGCGGTGATGATTTCGATGATGTTGACGAAGAGGACAACATTGATGACATTAACCAAGAAGAGGAAGCTGATAATATAGAAATTATTGCACCTGGAAATGCTGGCGGCGGCGTACCTAAGTCGAAACGCATTACCACCAAATATATGACGAAGTACGAACGGGCGCGCGTGTTGGGTACGCGTGCTTTGCAAATTGCTATGTGCGCTCCAATTATGGTAGAATTGGAAGGCGAAACTGATCCACTGCAAATTGCGATGAAAGAATTGAAACAAAAAAAGATACCAATTATTATAAGACGATTCCTGCCAGATCATTCCTATGAGGACTGGAGCATAGACGAATTAATTATAGTAGATCATTAAAAAAATTAGTGTAGAACTTATTTAAAAAATATATGTATATATATTTTTTTATTCGTGCAAAAGCAAGTTACTAATATACAGGATTTTATTTTTAAAGATTGCCATATGATGTAGTAGAACTGGCTCGAGGCGGTAACTGATCACTTGATATGTTTTCAGTATTGAGCTTCAATAAGCAAGCACTTGTCAACTCCACGCATAGCCGTGGACTTTATCATAACACACATGCTCCAATAGTGTGACTGCATTTTGCCCAGTGCGACACATACACTCTATAACATCAGGAAGCAAGCCGCAATCGGATAAGTTTTCTTGCCCAAAGACCTGCCCAGCAGCTTCGTCTTGGGCTGCCTTAGGTTGCTCCCGTTCATTGCTGACAGGTCCTGCTTTTTCTAGCAAACGCTGCGTTGCTTTGCTGAACGCCAATGTAGTGGTGTTACTGGCAAGAGTTGCGCTAAATGTGTCTTTCGTTTCGCCTAGTAAATGACAGGCGTACGGCAAGAACGAGGGCAGCACAACACCTTTTACTTCGATGCTATTGTAGTCCACACCATCCATACGTACTTTGCTCGAACGTGTAGCCAAATGTTGCATAGTAGCTTTGGGAAAAGCGACGGGTGCAAGAAGGGTGGGTGGAACACCAGCCAGCTTTCCTGCAGTGGAAATAGTGCTTTTGGCGTTGAGTAGGAAGCTGAAGAATCCTTGACATTCTACACCCTCTATTAATAAGATTGAATTGTCACTGAAGTCATCGGTCATTTCCTGGATGTTAAGTTTACGTATGTGTGCAGTCTGCATTCTACGCAGATCCTTATCATTTACTTCTAGATTTTCTAAGAAGTTATCGGTATCTTCTTCATCATCATCCACCAGAAGTTGTTGATTTGTCACTTCAACGGTATTAACATTGTGTGCTATAAATTAGAGTTATGTTAAACTTTGGCCACGAAAAATAAGAAAAATTGCATAGTTACCATTATTCGCATCATCAACGCTGTTGCTTTCCTCAGTGAAGTTGCCATCGTCAGACTTATTTAGTGCATTATCCTTTTTCAACGGCATAGTGTACTCTATACCCTCTTGCCGCAAGGCGCTGCGCAGCCCGCTTGTACTTGGTGACATCATAGCATGAGTTTCCACACAACCACCTGTGCCGGCTGCACGAAATAGTACAGTGAATGAATTTGCACACAGATAAAAGTAGGGGCATTGCCTTGCACGTAGCAGCTGAAATAGTCCTCTGAAACTGTAATCCCAATCATCGGCTAGAGCCTTGCGTTCGCGCTCCCCAAGCACTATACCATTGTTGGTTTTAGCGGTGCGTGGAAATAATGTCATCCAAGGGATGTGTGGATGTTGCCAATAATAAGTCGACTGGTTGAAACGCGTGGCCGGCGAAATATCCAAACCGCATTCCGTTTTTTGTGTGTCAATGCAGCGTACGAAACTCGTCAGACCGCTAGCTAGTTGACTTGTTTTCAGCGTTGTTGCAGGTAGTTCACTGCGACAAAATATGCGCACTCTAGTTTTGATACTCCAGTCCATTGGAAGATGTTTAGTGAATTTCTGTTCCTCCAAAGCAGTTTCATCATCATCTAAGGCCGAATCGCTTGCTAGCATAGCAGCGAAAGACTTCGGATCAAATGGCTGCAATACCAATTTGGCGGGTGCTGGACGTGTAGGCGTTTCGCGTATAAATGCTTCTTTCTGTGGGGGCGGGGTGTTAGCGAAACTGAGCAGGGAATCCTCCTCGATGAGTGGCGAAACATCGTTTCTAGGTCTTTTAGTTTCCACAGATTTGCTGTATAATGGGTGGGTGAATTTTATAATTAGTTGTGATGACTATTATTATTTCTTCTTGCATGACTTACATTGCAAACGGATTTTTTCGTTTCTGCGCAATTTTCGCCTCCAACAAACTTTGTTTATCTATCCCTGGTTTTTCTTGGCTAGTCAGCGCGTTGTTCTGATTCAAACGCGCAGTCAGCTGCTTTTTCTTTTGTTTTAAACGATGTAATTTAATGAGCTAGTAAAGACGAGGGAATTTGCATACTTTATTAAGTGAACATTTTAAACCGCACATCTGGCATACCTCGTCTGGATGTTTCCAGTTCTTCGTGTTGCAATTTTCTGTTGCGGACATTTTCTACTTTGTTTTAGATCTAAATGAAATAAATAAATTTTAATACTAAATCTGTCCGTTTCTACTTTATTAATTTCCTATTTCCTTATGCGTTGCGCGCGTAATCTCACATAAACTTGATTTCCATTTTTTTTTTGCATCTATCAGCTTCTGAATGAAACGGAGCTGCCAATTATTTGAAGGCGAAAAAATTTGGTTAATTACACTGTGTGACAAAAAAACAAAAACTAAATATACTTTTATGGAGACCTACCACAACTTGTAGGTATAGTAAAACTAAGAAAAATGGTATAGGAGAAATTTCCAATACACCCCCAAAATCTCGTTTTATGGCCAAAAAACCGTTTTTTAGTAGGTTGATGTGAACAATTACTCCTAACTTCGCCAATTTCCATCCGATTTCGAATTTTTTTTAGTTCTAAAGAACAAAAACAAGCCTTTTTGTCAGTGTGTTGACAATTTTTCTGAAATGATAACTGACGAGGCTTTAGACGGAAGTATTTGCAATTTTTTTATTTTTTCCATATTTTTTCAACTTTGACATCATTTTTTTAGTACACTACTGTTATAGTAAATTTAATTTTTCGTCGAATGAGCTATATTTGACTGTAATTGAATTAAAATTCATAGAGTTGTTTGAGTTTTAAGATTTTTATCAGAGGATCAGAGGAGGGCAGCGGAAAGGGAGTTAAAAGGCAACGCTGTCAGGAAGAGGATATCCCCCAAGAAAAGAGGCCCAGGATTGATGGTGGCCCGCCAAAATCATTTAGCGAAGTCGCTAAACAGGCGGGCTCCATCATTCTCGGAGTGATGGACAGCGGTAAGGAGGACGGCGCTATCTCTAGGGAGGAATGGAAGAGGGTAGCGTCCGCCATCTCCGCAGTTTTTATGAGGGTAGTGAGGGAAAACCCTGCTTAACCTCACTCTGGCTTCTTCTTTACTGATAAACCGAATCTCCGATTGGAGGATGCTAAATGCTCACTCCTTCTCGGACCACAGGTATATTCAGTTCTCTCTCGCTGAAACTCGTCCAATAAAATCCTACGGGATCCTGAGGAGGAATGAATGGGATGCATATTACAGAAATTTGCTGAACCTACTCCCAAAAGCACCGGGAGAAAAACTTGATCTATCGGAAGAAGCGATCGACGAACTCGTGGAGACTTTCACCTCAGCTTGCAACAATGCCCTGGAAACCTCTTGTCCAACAAAAGCTTTTTCCAAGGCAGTTTGGTGGACAACGGAGCTCTCTGAGCTTAGGGCCTCATGTAGACGCTTTTTTAACAGGGCTAAAGGAATTAGGTCTCCCTCGGGATGGGAGCTGTATAAAATAGAGCTAGGAATATAAGTCCGAAATTAGTAAGGCTAAGGAGGAGTCTTGGAGAAGCTTCTGCGAGGGCGTAGAGGGCTGCCATGAGTCCTCCAGGCTTAGACGAGTACTCACGAAGAGGTCCGCTCCCTTGGGGTACTTAAGAGACGAATTGGAACGTTAGGCGACGAGCGGTAAGGAGTCACTGAAGTTACTTCTCGAGGCTCATTTTCCGATGAGCCCAGCACCGGCCTGGAAAGCATTTCATTTTACATTCGGGACCGGGGCTGGCTGCTGGATAAGCGCCACCTGCTTGGGCCATTTACTCCTTTAGACCCTTCAAGTCGCCTGGTCCTGACGGCATCATTCCTGCACAACTGCAGAAATCTGTGGAGGTATCATGCCGTTGGGTGAGCCCTATCTATGCGAGCTGCGTAGCCAGGGGCTATATACCAAGATCTTGAAGGGCCGTGAGGGTTGCCTTTATACCCAATGCAGGCAAGAGCTCGCATGTCTCCCCTAAGAACTTCAGGCCAATCAGTCTCTCATCTTTTCTGCTGAAAACCCTTGAGAGACTGATTGACCTGCACATAAGAAGCGAAATTCCTCGGAGTCGGTTGTCGCATATCCAACATGCTTATGCAAGGGCAGATCGATGGAATCTGCCCTGCACACAATTGTGAAAGAGATTGAGGAGTGTCTTTTTCAGAAGGAGTTTGCGGTGGGCGCCTTCCTCGATATTGAGCGGGCAATTACCAGGTCTCTAGGAAAACTGGGGGTCGAAACCGACCTTATTAGATTTATCTATAAAATGGGGTGGTATCTCCATCCACCGGCAGGCGAGTAGGGGCCCTCCGCAAGGTGGTGTTCTCTCGCCTTTCCTCTGGGTTACAAAAATGTGGAAACTCAATGATAATTTTCAAAACGTTGGAGAAGTGGGTAAATATTGCTCATTTCTCTCGCCGTCGAACAAATTTAAGGGATAGTACCAAGGAGAAGGTTTTTTCACCATCCTAATGCATGTACATGCCTACATACGTAAGGGTGCGGCCAGAGTGAACGCTGAAAGCCGAGCCGAGATTGTCAGTGCGATAAAACTGGTTACATACAAGTCAATACAAATAAGCTTGTGTATAACACAGTGAGCGCCGACAAGAGCAGAGAGCAAAGCCGATGTGTGCGAGAAAACAGTTTCAAAGCGTTTTGCTCGCTTTTTTGGATTGTTGATGTTTACTTTTTAGAGTGCAGTTGTGTTTTTAACACACTTTTATTAGGTCGGGTTGTATGTATGTATGTATGTATGTATGTATGTATGTATGTAACGGAATCTTTGAGCTTAATTTTCACTGGCTTCTAAAAATCTGATCGACTTGAAATTTTGCACACCTATCAAGGACCGATGACAATGCAATAATTTGATAAAAGTTTTCCATTATCCTTATTAGGATTGCCAGGATTAATATTTTCTTTTTTTACCTGTGGGCAAAAAGTAAGGTGAATTTGGTTGTAAAATGAAAAATCTTTATTTATTCTTGTAAATCAATTTCATCCCCTTCAAAATAATCCCCTCTCGATAAAATACACCTATGTCAACGATTTTTCCTATCCCCGAAACATGCCAAATAGTCCATTTCCGGTATAGCCATCAGCACCTTCTTCGATTCAGCATCTATCTCCTCAATCGACTCGAAACGCGTTCCCCGGAGTGGTCTCTTGAGTTTTGGGAATAGCCAGAAGTCACACGAACCCAAATCAGGCGAATACGGTGGTGGCGGAACAATATGCGTGGAATTTTTGGCGAAATGGTCACGAAGAACGAGTGCAGTGTGAGACGGTGCATTATCGTGATGCAAAAACCAAGAGTTGTTGGCCCATAATTCTGGTCTTTTTAGATGAATTGCTTCACGTAAACGACGTATAACGCTTAAACAATATTCCTTATTAACAGTTTGGCCAGGTGGAAGGTGCACCATAGTGCACCACACCACGAAAATCGAAAAAAAACTGGCCAATGGAGTGGGGTAGCCGTTTCTCAGGCTCCCTCCACGAAATAAATATAAGATAAATCATTATATAAATGATAAAATTCACCAAATTCATTCCTTTTTAGTGTAATTGGATGTTTTCCAAACTCTTTTGTGTTAATAATTGCATTAATCACACTAGGAGAAGCAAAATACTCTTCATCAGATGAATCCATTACCGTGTACAGCAATTTTATAAACACAAATGAACAACAAAATTAAATGACATAAGAGCAGAACACATGGAATAAACAAAATTTCAGCGCTGATTCTCGCATTCACTGTGTTATATACAAATTTTCTTCTCGCATGAAAATAAGCGTCAATAAGCTCGGCTCGGCTCGGCATCAGCGTTCACTCTGGCCGCACCCTAAGCATCCTGCTTGGAAACCGATGTATGACATTATGCAAGTTGCATGTGTGGCATGGAAAATCATCGATGACATTTGGTAGGCTTTTCCAAAATAATATGAAGGTCTTAGTGAGACCATGACGCTCCGCATGACATGTATACTATTATATATTTTTTGTTTACTTCTTTACTGTTATTATTTTCTGGGTTAACCTCATCGAGTGACGATAATTTGTATTACACCATGGGTACACCTCGTATATGTATCTACTTCTCACCTGACATACCACCCATCATCAGCACGCAAGCAAATGGCAAATGTAAGTAGCAAGTCTGACCTTGAAAATCGTTGATGACATTTGCCAGAATTTTCCAAGAGGAAACGACTTTTTTCGAGAAACTATTGCATTTGTAAGGCTTCCTATGGATGCATAATTCTTCACATGACCCTTCACTCATCATATCACATTCAACATACTTCCCGATTACTCTATTCAGTACTGTTATTTGTTTTTGTGGCTCATCGCCCTTCTCGGTAGCTCGCTATGCATGGCGCTGCATTTTTTAACACTAAACCTACCATGGCGGGTCAAATGACCCATTTTAAACTTTTTTTCAGAAGATTTTGGAAATAACATTATTAAATCGCCGTTTTCTTTCACGACTTTTATTAAAAATACATCGAATGTATTTTTCAAAATTTACTCCTCTCTTGCTAATTGTTTTACCGAGAAATATATGTGATCTGCTCTAACTACCGTAACGGGTCATTTGACCCATGCACAGATTGTGTCTCTTGATTGAGCCGTTTTTCCTATTACGTGATATATTTCGCTCCATTGAGTTATATTTATTGCAGACTGACGGATGAATAGCCAATTTCGTTCTACTACAAGCGAGCATTACAGTAAAAATTTCAAGTTATAGTGCTATTTTGTGAATCAAAAATTCTTATTTGATCATTTTACTTATAATTCGTATCCCAAAAATGTCTAAACATTCAAGATATTTGAAATCATTTCTAAGTTATAAATAAGATAGATGAAGAGTGTTCGGAATTCAGTGAGGAGCAACTGTCTGAAAGTAAAGTAGATAACATAGTACAATATAATAATTCATTTGACAGTACAGATGAATGTGAGTCCTCAGGTAAAGAAAGCGAAGGTAAAGAAAGCGAAGACGAGAAAAAGACCGTTATCGAGTTCAGAAAGTGAAAAATATGTGGAAGGTCGATGTACTGAAATTGCGCCTGATGGTACAATTTGGCAAGAAATAGAACAAAGCTCAACACCTGGACATTCTCCAATTTATAATTGCTTTAGGGAGGTTGTAGGCCCGACAGCATATGCCAAACGAAATATAATGAAGGGAAAAGAAAGAACTGAATTTTCTTTGATTGCTGCCAATCGTGTAATGGAGCACATAAGAAAATGCACAGAAGAAGAAGCCTCTCGAATATTGGGAGCTCAATGGAATTATACTCCTGCAAAAGTAAATGTATTTATTGGTCTTCTATGTATATGCACGTGGCTTATATCAGGGAAAAAATTTGAACATTTCATATCTATCACTCAATGGGGTCTAGCCAGCAACGAAGCCAGCGTTTACAAAATGATAAATTCGCTCTAATCTCAGAAGTATGGTACAAATTCATCAAGAATAGCCAAAATTGTTAGAAGCCTGTGTAACATGTAATTATCGATGAACAGCTCTTCGAAAACAAAGTAGATTTACACAATATATGCCGAACAAACCGAATAAGTTTGATATCAAATTTTGGCTAGCATCTGATGTCAGCACTAAATACATCATAAATGGATTTTCATATTTGGAAAAGGAAGAAAAAAGAGGTGCTTCAACTCCGCTTGCGAAATTCGTTGTTCTCAAACTAATGGAACCATTCTCAGGATGCGAAAGAAGCGTCACTACAGATAATTTCTTTACAAGCGCTTCACTCGCTACGAAACTTTAGAAAAGAGAACCACTCTTTTGGAAACGATTCGCGGAAGCATAAGAGAACTGCCCAAATTAGCCAAGTAGAAGAAAGATGGTGCGCCACGCTTCTCAACAAAACTATATAAATCGAGTCATTATTCACTTACCATTTATAAAAGTAAGACAAACAAAAAAGTGCTTTTACTAAGCGCAAAACATAAACCTGTAAGCATTGAAACATAAGGCAAGCGTATACCAGAAACGATAAGATTTTACAATATTACTAAGTACGGTTTAGAGATGACGAATCAGATGGCCAGAAAATACTCAGTGATATCAAAATCGTAAAGATGGCCTGCGTAGATTTTCTTCAATATTCTTGACCTGGCTGGAATCAACTCAAGAGTTTTATATAGAGAAACAATCGGCAAAAACACCTCTAGATAACAATTTTTTTTTTAATTAGCTGAAGAACTTGCCGAAAGAAGATTTTCAACAGGAGCAAAAACAAAGCAAAGAATAAACTATTTTTATGTTTTTTAAATTTAATATATAAACTATTTTGAATCATTAATTGAAAACAATTGTTTCATTCATGTACTAAATTGGCCTAATTGATATATTTTTCGCTAGACTTAGTAATATATATAACATTTTAAAGGCGGGTCATTTGACCCACTTTGGTAGGAATAGGAATACATAAAGTATCGGTAGGTTTAGTGTTAAGTAACAAATAATTTTACTACTTTTCTAGCTGGACAAGCACGTCTACGCAGCACCAGATTTGCACTCAGTTAATTTGTTGTAGAAAATTTGAAATAAATTGTATCTCATGATTGAATTATAGAAGGTAAGGTAAGCTCCCTTATTTGAAATCGTGTTGCTTCTTTATAAAAAAAGTACATGTTTCACAAAAATACTTTTGAATTGTAGTAAAAACTAAACTTTTGGTGCAAATTATATGGTCGGCAAGACTGTTTCCATTTTGACACGTCGCACAGTGCGGCCGATTCCCAAAAAGCTGGCCAAAAGTCGAAAAAAAAGTTTCTAGATAGAGTTTTTTTGTCTTTGGGTTGGCTACAGTAATGCCTTGAGTAGTGAAAACCGTTCATAGCAACGAGTACAACGTGTACTTGTACTAAGTATCCTCTGTATTTTCAGTCGCAACGTGGCCTTCGTTTGAGCATCGTATTACTGTCGATGAATAGTGAAAGTTGTACACATTTGAAAGATTTTGTAATGGAGTAAATTGAACAAAACCAAATGGAATCATCTTCGGAATGTTAGTAAAATATGAGAAATCTTTAGTACATATCAATACCTCGACACAAAATTTTTAGCTGCAGCAATACGTAGATACATTTTTTGCAATTTTTTTTATAAAATTTGAGTTTTCAAACTGTATAGTAATACAACGCCGTCATATGCTGCTTTGAAACCTATTAAAGGTTACTCAAAAAAGTAATGGTTACTGAATAAAACAAGATTCAGCTGCTACCACTTGCTACCTTGGCTTTAATCAGCGACCCCGAAAACATATAAATTTACAGGCATCTTGATTATGTTCTTGAATATACGCTATTTCACGTGAGGGGGTGGCCAATAGGGGTGGAAAGGGGGTGGATTTTCAAAATTTTAAGATCAAATTCGTAATCAGCGACCCCGACAACCCCCGAGTAAGAAATTTTGAATCAATTACTTAATTTTTTGAGTTTTGGCCAGCTTTTCGGGAATCGGTCGCACAGTGCGTCGCTTTATTCATATTCGTTGAAAACCGTTTATTTAATTGGAAACATTCGAGTAAGTATTGTATTAAAAACGAATTATTTTGCAAATTAATAATGTTTTTCATTATTTATATCGATCGTGTCCTGATTCTGGTTATAGACGGTCATTTGAAGCTGTCTTCCTGCTACAGGCAGCACTCGTTTGTGAATACTCGTGCATGCAAATCTCGATCAGGCATTTGTACAAGTTCTTATTAAATCTTTTCCTTCATAGGTTGTTAGAACTGCAAATACAATCGAGGTTACCTTACATGTACCACAGTAAGTAAATTATGTTAGAATATTTGTAAATACATTGTACTTAAGAGCTTTTATTTACAGGAGTTCACAGGCGTGTAAGTGCAGCGGGAGGTTGCAGAGCTAAGTGGGATAACTGTGTTGAAGAGCTAAGTGGGCTTTTAGACACGAAGGCAAGAATGCGTGTGCTTCTATCATTGTCATATGTGGTTCTTTGGACAATTTCATGGTGTTTGGCACCTGACGGTCGTTATGTGTCTGGTGCTGGTGCCACTGAAATAACACTGAAACTTGGCCTCCGAACTGGCTGTCTTCGTCGATACCATACCGGGTCTAGAACAGTACGCTGTACGTAGATCTACGATCAAGTCCTTGCACTTTCCGTCTACAAAGGACGTAAGGTGTAGTTATATATTTGAAGTTAACAATTTTTAAGACTTCTGGCTTACAGGTTTTTGGTTTCTGCGTAAGTTCAACGTCCCTACATCTGCTCGAATCAGTGCAGCGTTCCAACACCCATACGAGCCACTTTCCGCAATTTTTCTCATTGCATTTGATTAACATAAATTTATGAGTTATGAATACATTTTCCCAACACTAACGAATATTAGGTCCAAGTACATTAAGGTAAACAAACTTTAAACTACTAAACTTTTAATAAAAAATATACTCGCAAATCTACATAAAAGCTTATTTTGTTTACTAGCAGCATTTCCTTTTTAATGTAATGAAAATACTCCGTTAGAGACCCCATGTTTTTACTTTTGCTCGTTTCACATCTAACTAATATTTGTTTTACAACAACAAACTAACTTAAAACACATACTTAAGTAACAAAACATAGTTCTGCTAGATAAACATCGAAAATATTCTAAATAAATATTATATTTGCTTTAAAAGAAAACAATAATTTTTTTTTGTGGTTTTGTTTTAATGTAGTTTAAATAAGCAATATAAACTAATTGTAGGACTAATTAGCTTCTTAACGTACTTTAGGCAAGAAGGAGAAAACATTTTTCCCTCCTTCTCCATCTTTCGTAAATGCAACCCTAAAATAAGAGAGAGTCAAAGCGCCTTTGTCATTACTTACCAAACCTTCTATAATTGAATCAAGATTGTAACTGTAAAACTTCAAAGACTACTATAACAAATCAGTGACAGGCTGCATGACATGCCATCGAACAGCTAAATAATTTATAACACATCTTTTAGAGAATTAAAACCTCGTCTAGAATTGCGTGATGGTAAAGTTGCAACCATTTTCTCACTTCGATATGCGCATTCTTGGGCACTCATATTGCCATGCTTCTCTTTGAAATAACATTTGACGATGAGCTTTTTCGCCAACAGACCAAAATATGTACATACGCAAGTTTTTTTTTTTGTTGTTTTGCTAACAGCCACAAGGCACAACAGTTGGCTTTGCGTCAGCTGGAAACACGAGGTCGCTCACATACTCGCAATTGGACAACAACCATTCGAATATAAAAAAAAAATTAAAAAAAAGCAAAATAACAGCAACATACGACAAGTAGTGCAGTGCTGCCGAAGCGAAAAATCAATAATATCACAAGCGTCACACGTCACAACTAAGTAGATACCAAAAAGCGTTTGAGTGAGTGAATGAAAGCGGAAAAACCCGCAGCGACTCATCATTAACAATATGTCTACTCAACATAACGGTAAGATTAAGTTTAACAAGAAAACAGTGGAAATAAATTGAAACAAATCAATCGGCATTTTTGAATACTTATTACTTTGTCTACTTTCAGACGCTTTCAGCTTTGTGCTGTTGGCAATTTTATTGCTTGGCTGTCAGCAACATGTTAATGCTTTTAGTCCAATGTCGAAGGAAAACATATTCGCCGATGTACTACTTACCGAATTGCTAAACCGCATGGACAAGGATATTGATCCGGTGCAAAATTACTTCGATTTACTTTCAGATGCACCCAAAAGTGTTGATTTAGTGTCACGTTCTTCGAAGAACAACAACGATGGTCCGGATGAATACGAATACCGTGCCATGTTTGGCTCGCATCCGTCCATACGTGACCAGGAGTACTTACAGCACAGCTCTTTGTGGGGCCATCAGTACATAAACGGTGGCATGGGTGAGATGCCAAATCGCTTCCCAGCCATCAAGACCGATGCTACATTGCCGGCCTACTGCAATCCCCCAAATCCCTGTCCATATGGCTACGAGGAGAGTCAGGGCTGTATATCTGATTTCGAGAATACGGCAATTTTCAGTCGCGAATTCCAGGCTGCACAGGAATGCACCTGCGACAATGAACACATGTTCGATTGCGCCGGCCAAGATAGCAATGCTAGCGCCAATGAGATGACCTCGACTATGGAAAAATTCTTGATGCACCAATTTCAGAATGAGAATGGTATTGACAATCCCAACGCTGTGGTAAAGAAATTCTATGGCTTTGCTTCTGGAAAACATGGCGGCCCAAATAATCCATTTTTGCAGGGCGAGAAGCTTCCCATAGCCGCCAAGAAAGGTGATCATATCAGGGCTTAGGTTTAGTGAAAATATTAAGTGGAATTTGTTAATAAATGTTATGTACCATTCTATGTCTCTTTGTGTACATACATACATAGCTGTTGAAATATGTATGTATGATACATGTTGCTGTGTGGTTGTATACACGAACATATGAGACACAAGCGTAATATTATGCGCCATTTATTTTACTGTAATTACGTAAAGTTATAAGTATTGTATTATGTAGTCAAATCATTGTAGACATTAAATGTGGAAAACCCATGCTATTTAAAATTAACTAAAACGTGAAATGGTGAACTCGCTGCTCTCATGAAAACAAATTTCAATTGGAATGAAAATAAATTTCTCTGCATTTTAATTTAATAGCAATCGAGTGCCCCACTCTGAGGAGCAAAAGAACGAAATGGAACGACCCGGTTTCATAAGCGCCTAAGGAGTGTCACTTCAGCGGCATTCCACAAATGTTTAGCTTTCAAGAAATTTCATGGGGGAGTTTGACTCAAGTTTGACTACATCTAAGCACATTAGGGTGGATCAAAGAAATTTCATGGGGGAGTTTGACTCAAGTTTGACTACATCTAAGCACATTAGGGTGGATCAAATTTTTTCCTGATTTATTTTGCTTCGATGCCTGAATAATTCTAAATGGTCTTTCAAAAGTGACGCCTAGATGCCAGTAGTGAATAATTCCTAGAAGGTAACTTTTTTTTATGTATTGTAATTTTCGACATTTGTCAAAATTATCATGAAAATGGGCGTCCTTTAAGAAGAACATATCGCAAAATTCGTGATTTTTTTGGTGGAAATAATCATCCATATGAGTCGACATTTCAAAGGCTGGTGAATAAATTTCAAGAAACTGGTTCTGTCGAGGATAGAGAAAGGACTGGTAGACCAACAACTGGCTGTTCTGTTGAGAATATTGCTGCTGTAGCGCAAAGTGTTGCAGAACAACCTTCAACATCGATATCTCGATGTTCTCAACAATTAGGCATTCATAAATCGACTGTTTGGCTGATTTTTCGTGTAGAAGTGCTCATGGTGGATATTTAAATAATGTCATGTTTCCTGGAGTCGTAATTTAATATTTTTCGTAATTATTTTAATGGAATTTGTTTGGAATGTAATGGAATTACTAGCAAAAGAAATAAAAATATGTGGAAATAGAAAAAAAATCACGCAAAGATGTCTGATCCATAATTTGAAGCAAATGGTCGCCAGTTTTCGTCGGTAGACACTGCGTAAATTAACTGACACGAACTCATCCACTATTTTTTTTAAACAATTAACAAATATTAGGTTCTACATCTTATCAAAACTAAAAAGTAAACTTCCACATAATTTTTTAAAGCATTAAAGGCATTTATTTCTTTTTGTTATTAATTAAAAGATATGTTCATTTACTCCCATTGTTACGTTTTCTTTTGAAATAAAATGAAATAATTTTCGCGCACTCTATGTAGTCGTATATGATAGATATTATATACTACACAAGTATACCTATAATATAATCGGTGCTTACACCCGTTTTGGGTGTGTGGCCAAATGATGTTGTTTCACAAATGGAGGTACGTACAGTTTTAAGCCAACTCCGAATGGAAGATATTTTTTATGAAGAGCTTTTTCATGGCAGAAATACACTCGGAGGTTTGCCATTGCCTGCCGAGGGGCGACCGCTGTTAGAAAAACCTTTTCTATAATTTTGGGGTTTCAACCTACCCACTTCCACACGCTAATCCATTCGGCTACGGCGGCCGCCGTACATGAGATTGCCCTACAGTTAAACCTAATAATTCTGGATTTGCTTCACAGTTGGAAGATTTCGTCTTCTATCTTTTTTCAATGTTAGCAATTGCCATTTTTAACAAGAGATGCCCTACGGAATATCAATTGACAGCCAATTCATCCAAAGTTAAGGACTAGTCAGCCTATGCTGCGGTGTTGCAACAGCCATGTCAAATAACGCATGAAAATTTTGAATTATTTTTCACTTTCTTTTTCCATAGCGCGAAATAGAAATCGTGAAATTTTATTTTGAAAGTAATTCTTCGAATATCTTAACTCAGCGTTCGTACATTTTACTCTCAGACGTGGGTTGAATAAATAAAATTGTTGGCTCTGGGGCTTTGAAAATCCTCGAATCACACATGAACTACGCCAAAGTCACTGATTGGTGGTGTATGCGCTACGAACATTATATGGCCATTCTGTTTTTATGGACAGCGAAGACCGTCCAGTCGATGGTGATCGATATTGGTCCGTGATCGCCATATTTTTGCAGTCATTTGTCGGGGAAAATTAGTTGGAGAATTTCTGGTGCCTTCAAGATGATGCAACAGGCCATATGGTGTTGCAGATGATGAATTTATTCAAGACAATGTATTCTCAGAAGCTCATCTCCAAAAATGGCGTTTTCGACCTCCTCGCTCGCCCGATTTTATGGACGGACGGTCCTAGGTCTGAGGTTTCCAACTATAGACCAATCTGCATACAATCCTCTCTCGCTAAACTCTTTAAAAAAATAGTTCTCCCCCAACTCACAGCATTTTTCTCGAACGTTATCACCAACAAGCAGCATGGTTTTGTTGGCGGGAGGTCTACTACTTCGAATTTGTTTATCTATGTCAACTACCTCCAAGAAGCGCTAAACGAAGGACACGAAGTGCACACCATTTACACGGACTTTAGCAAAGCATTCGATAGGGTCGATCATTGTGTCCTGATAAATAAACTCAACAGATACGGTATTCAAGGCAATGCTCTGGGCTGGATCCACTCATATCTATCTGAAAGGTAGTTTCAAGTGAGGGTGGATCTATCCACCAAGCATGATGTAATGTCGGGTGTGCCCCAAGGATCACACCTGGGCCCAACTCTGTTCAACATATTCGTTAACGACATTGGCGATCATTTACTGTCTGAGTACCTGCTATATGCGGACGATTTAAAAATCTTCAGATCGATTACTAGTGTACAAGACATCAAAATTCTCCAGCCTGGTGCAGCAGAAACAAACTAGGCCAGAATATCAAAAAGTGTGCAGCAGTATCTTTCTCAAGATCGCACGTCTGTACTCCAATCAACTACAATTTAAACAATGAGACAATAAGGGAAATCGACAGCATAAAGGATCTAGGTATCATCATAGACAACAGATTGACATTTAACAAACATATCAACAAGGTTACTCTCCAAGCGTTTAAAACTCTTGGTTTTATTACAAGAGCCAGCAAGGACTTCACAAATCCCAACACCTTTCTGAGCCTTTTCTCCTCCTTAGTCCTTCCAATTCTGGAGTATGGCATAGTAATCTGGTCTCCTTTTACTGACTCTGCAATCAAACGCGTTGAACGAGTACAAGTAAAACTTTGCAGAAGCCTGGATTACCGATACAGTCGCCAAGGAGGATACAGATCAACACTTGAGATCTATGACCAGTTCCACATCAATAATTTGCAAGCACGTCGACAGGTAGCGGACATAATATTCTTTTTCAAAGTTGTGAATGGCCTGATCGATGCCCCAGATATCAATAGTTGCTTTGAATTCGCACCTGTTGGACTTCCACTGAGACGCAACCGCCTGTTACCATACCCCTAGGTCAAACAACATTTCGAATTTTTTTTTTTTTTTTTTTTTGAATCAATTAATTGTTACAAATACCCAATTAATTTGTTTAAACCTTTCCCCTCAAAATTCATTTTTCTCTTTTCATTAATTGTTAGCAAGTTGTATATTGCCGATTGGCGTTTGTGTATTAAATAAATAAATAAATAAATATAATGTATAAAAAAAATATCGTAAATTAGATGGAGCTCCATTTCTTCATGTGCTATTTCGAAAGCCCTTTGCACAGGTCTCAGAAAGTTCTGCGGACTCCACGCCATTCAATTTCCAAATTCGTAGCTGGACTTACCGGCCATTGGACGATCGGCACACAAGCAGAAAAGGCATTTTTAAAGTTTAATCTCCATTACAGAAGCTGTGGGGACCTTTCAGAGAAGAATACTGTGAGCATTTTCTCTGTGAATGTACGGGTTTGGAAGCTAGACGATTCAGGTCACTGGGTGCTCTTAGTTAGTAGTTCATACGTGTACAAATATGTACGTGAGTATAACATAGTTCAAATTTTTTTATGATGTTTAAAACAAATTGTTTTGGTTAAAATTTTAAATATAATGCGTAAAAATTTGGTAAAAAATTTTAAAACAAATGGGACTATAAGTGTAAGAGACTTTATTAAAACGGATCTATTTTTTTTCTAAAAGCATGTTTATGGGCTCATTACATACTTGGAAGTAGCGCCAGAGCGCCATTTTAAAGTTAAAGTGACTCATTTAGTTGTGAAAACTTAACCTTAAATTTTCTTTCGCCATTTTGAGTGAAATGGCTGGCCAAATATCAGAAGATATTCACATCTGCCATTGTTTGCTTTTGGAATTTCGCAAGGGTAGTAATGCAACAGTCGGCGTATGCCGATGGTTTTGGCAACCGCGCTGTTAGTTCTGCCTTTCCAAATTGGATAAAGAAGCAAAGTGAATGGGTCTGGTGGTGAACGTGGACAAAACGAAGTACCTCCTGTCATGAAACAAACAGTCGGCGCACTTGCATATCGGCACCCATATTATTGTTGACAGTTATGATTTTGAGGCTGTAAAAGATCGTGCAAGCGGTTATCGAGCCAATCAAGAAGAAGAAGTAATACAGCAGTTGCTACTAAAAACATTTGCCATGATTACTCAAGTGGTTGGTTTTCTAAGTTCAGATCTAGTAATTTCGATCTTTCCGACTCCGTGTCAAACAATTGAGGAACTGTCAAATACTCTTAACCAACTTTGGTCCACCATCCAAGAACATTTGGAGCAAATTTGTTAAATAAACAGAGCAGGTTTTTGGGTTCCGTAAGCAGAAGAACAGAGAACTGAAGAAAACATAGCTCACCGATCCACGACATGCAACTTATTACTTCAACGGTACGATGCAGCACCGATTCTTGATTGCTTGGTCAGTGCAAATGGGCCCCTTATGATAGTCCAAAAGGCAGCGGCTCTGTCCGAATGAACCGCCACGAAGCACTGCTGAGCCAAGTTAACATCCGAAAAAGCGTTTTTGAGTGTTTGGTGGGGTTTTTGTGGAATCGACCACTTTGAACTGCTTTTACCTGGAAAAACTGTTAATGCAGTGTACAATTAGATCTAGTGAATCAATCATTAATTTAAAAGTATACAGCGATTATCGATTTGCTTTATCAAGCAGCCATTTTTAACTATCATGGTTTGGCCCCAATTTCATTGGTGGTTGGATATTTGACCCGTGAATTAACATTTAAAAAAGTGGACTTATAAGCAAAAAAAATGTATAATATAATATAAACGCTTGAGTTTTGTTAGTTCTTATGTTATACAGGGCCCGCCATCTATCATTACGGATTTGAACTAGGTATTATTTGAAGAATGGTAACACTTAGCTGTCATCTGATTTGACAGAAAACTAGTTTTATTCTTCCGCTGAACGAAAATGGTTGTGTATACGCTCAAAGGACCACCCAATGCGTTTTCGCTTCACTTCATGGGCTTGGGATCTACTTGAAGAAGATGAAGACTTTTACCGAAAAATCAACTTTTCGGATGAAGCTCATTTCCATCTCGGCGGGTGTGTTAACAAGCAAAATTGCCGCATTTGGGGCTCAGAAAACCCGCACGCACTCGAAGAAAAGCCGATGCATTCACAACGAGTCACTGTTTCGTGCGGATTTTGGTCGAGAGGCATCATTGGTCCATTTTTCTTCGAAAATGAGCGAGGAGTGGCCGTAACCGTCAATGGAGAGCGTTACCGGGCCATGTTGAACGAATTTTTGTTCCGAGAAATTGAAGAGGAGGATATTGGTGGCATTTGGTTCCAACAAGATGGCGCTACTTGCCACACAGCGAATGCTACGATCAATCTTTTGCGCACTGTCTTCGAAGATCGCATTATCAGCCGAAATTCTGATATCGTTTGGCCGCCTCGGAGCTGCGATTTGACGCCGTTGGATTATTATCTTTGGGGTGCCGTCAAAGACCAGTGTTATGCCAACAAACCAGCAACAATTGATGCACTGAAGACCAACATACGCGATGTCATAGCTGAAATACAGCCGCATACAATCGAAAATGTGTTGAAAAATTGGACCGATCGTATGGGATGGTGCATGGCTAGCCAAGGCAGCCATATGAATGAAGTTGTGTTCCATCATTAACCGGAAGGATTGTACTTCAAAATAAAAAAAACAGTTTGGAAAAATATTGAGTAGTTTCTTTTTTATAGCATTTTTAATTCCGTAAAGTTATATGGCGGACCCTTTATAACGGCTTTATCGATTCCTTTACGCTCTTACATGCAACCGTTATGTGAACAAATTTAGAATACTAATGCACTAATCAAAAGACAAAATTCATTTCTCATTATTTAACAATGTTTTATTCTAATTTCGCATAAGTTATAATCCTATTAGGGCATTATATGATTATGAATTGTATATTAAAATAGCTAAACACATACAAAAATACAAGTATGCATGTTTACTAAAACTAGCAAATAAAAGTAAATTTGTTTCCATAAACTACGTAATTTCACACAAATGAGTATTTCCATGATTCATACATTGGTACGGGTATTGTTATTCCTTGACAACACATACAAACAAATCTATACATATAAAGTTTATACAGATTAATGTAAAATGTGTCAATAATAACAATTTTTTCCTTTTTTTTCAAATAAAAAATATAAAAATTTAAAATATATAAACTAAATTATTCGTAAAACGTTGTAAACTTTTTAATTTGCAGACAGTTGGCTTTGAAATAACTACCTAAGCAAATCCGACCAACTATTCATTAAGTAAATCTGACGAAATGCGTACACACATATTTGCATATGCAACATACGCGCATATGTATGTGTTCATCAACAAGTCTCTCACGTGAGCGGGCAGTGTGATTAGCTAAAATATTCGTTGTCATATTTACAATACACGAAGTGCACATATAATTTTACACACATACGTATGTACATAAGTACTTGTATGCGTTATGTCTCTTAATCTACATAACTACATAGGTAACATAATTTTAAAATACAATATAATACAAAACAATATGAAGACAGTAGAAATTCATATAAAATATATTCGAGTAATAAGAAACTTTTTTTTCTATCTCACTGGCAGTTGTTAAGAATATTATAACAGCTATGCACAAGTTTCTGATTAGCAGATGCCTCGCAGAACAAGTAAACGAGTTTTGTGACAGTGTTGGTAGCTTGACTAAACTTGGGCGACGACACATCGGGGAAAATTTAAAAGAAAATGCTAAGTTGTAATATTTCGAGCCACAGAAGTTTCTCAAGTACTGTTAAGTATGGTATGACATTTAGGAGTGTCTAGTGCCGAGAACTTAAAATTCTAATCATATTAACTAACAAGTCCTTTTGTTTAATATTCAACAACAACAACAACAAAATTGATATCAGGCTGGGATAGGTATATGAACGAAAATGCACATTTTCACATGCGTCCTGTGTTGCTGCTGTTCTGTCCCCATGACACTTGTGGATTTGGATTGCGCGCCGTCAGTCGCAATGAGTTTCGGTCGTCGTCTTCGAGTACATGCTCGTAGCCCTGGTTGATGGTGCCACCACCGTTAGAACCATATATTTGCTAGATAAGTAAATAAAAAGGGGTTTAGTTAATACAATTTTCTATAGGATATGTTAGACATACCTCGCTTGGTCCACCATTTGAATTGAAAACATCCTTGATGCTAATGCCGGCATTGGAGATGCGACCACTGCGCTGATTCGGTATGGCGCCATTGTTGTTTAACTGAAATGATAAGAAGAGTTGAAATAAAGTGATTAAATGAAGTGAACGCTTTTCCTATAAAGAAGGTAGTAGATAATTATGAGAGTAGTTGATGGAAAGAACAGAGAAGGCAGTGACATCTGCGAACAGCTATCCCGCTGTCAGTGGATTTGATAGAATCAGTTGATTTGTTGACGTGATAATTGGTCATTTATTTCAATTTTATTGTGACGACACAGCCAGAAATACTTTCCCGCCAAATGCCAGCGACCAGCAGCTGCTTAGTGTGCAGCCTTTTATTTCTAAAGGTCCTTCTGTGTCCTCCTGCCCGAGAGGTGAACAGAAAAAATATTAAGTTTCTTAATTGCTATGGCTTGTGAACATTCCATCATTTGCTTAGCCATAAAACTACTGGAAAATCAGACCACATTTTCGTATTTGCCTCTGTGCCAGTGTTACCACCAACCGAATCGGAAATACTTTTATAAAGATCATGGATCTATAGAGGCATGTACGTTGGTTTTATTTAGCCGCCAATGAGTACTTTCTTGTTTCGAACAAAACATTTAGCGCCTGTAAGTTTTAATAAACATACCATTATGGATTTTAAGAAATGAAGGGATTGCTGTCCGCGACTGGGGTGTAAAGTTCTTGATAATAAAAGTTCATCTTCCAAGTAATGAACAATTGCATCTTCTAAAGGATCAGCCTAGCGAGAACTTAGCACAAAGGCTTTGATATTTAATATTTACGCCGAAGTTAAGGTCTATCCAATTTATTTAATCTTAACCATCAAGTAAGTCACTTACCGCTGCTGTAGTTGTAATTCCATATTCATTCTTCGCGCCTAATGTTTGCATTGCTGACTTACGTCGTTCCGCCATCACTGAGTTCTTTCGCACTTCCAGCGCTCGTATCGTTTCGGCGCGCATAGTCAAGCGACGCGTCAGTATCGGAGTTGCTGCATGAAAAAATATTCAGTTATGGCCGTTTCATCGCCTCACAAGTGCATTCCATTTTACCTGGATTATTTTCATCTGCAGTTAGTTTAAGGAAACGCTTCTTGAATGCCACATCCAAAGTGCCGATTTGGCGACGCGGTTGTCGAGCCTTCTCCAGATTTTGTATTGTACGTCGGCGGGCAATACGATCGGGACCACTGCCTGAATCATTGTCGTAATCACCATCGATTCCTTGAAGACGCTGCAAATTCTTGACGATCTCCACTGCATGCTGAAAATCGAGGAAAGTTAAAGCGAAGGAATAAATTGCATTCAAAAGTTTGTGAAACTAATTCTAGGAAATGCTGACCTTGTCTATAAGCGCATCTTGGGAAGTGTCCTCAGACTTCTTCTTGCAGAAATTCAGCTCGGTTGCGGCCAATATATGCGAGAGTGTGCCAAAACGATGGAACAACATAGCGGTAAACTGAATGAACAGAATGAGCGCAAAGAAGAAAACGAATACTAAACCGATCGGTTCCAGTTGCAGATATTCCTTGGAAATATGAACCTAAAAGTTGGCAAGGGTGAACAAACGAAAACAACCGATAAGATTACTTAATGTTGATGTATGCATGAAATTTAGAAATTGAGAATTCAGGTTAGTTACATAACTTAATATACAAATTTAATTATAATTCTTTTTTAATAAAATGAGAATTAGAAAAATTCTTCTGATTACCATTTTATGTGCAATGTGTGTGTGATTTCGAAATAAAGTAATATGATATTATATGTTCAAGTATAGTAAGTTTTTTCATTCATTTGATGTGATTGTTTGTTGGGTGATGGGTTCGTAAATGTTCGTTTGAGTAATACCAGTGTTAAAAATTATGGTTTTGTGGGGGTGGCTTGCTTACAAGGGGTCGGGCACATCGGTGTTTGGTGTATTTGATGGAATGTAAATACTTATGTATGTATGTATGCTCAGGGCATGATGATGATTTACTGTTGTTGTTGGACTTTGCTTGAACTGGACATGGTTGAGGTAGTGGTGGTATTAATTGTGTTTATTGTAAGAAAAATCAGGTTTTTTTGGGAGGTTATTTCAGATATCCAACATTGTGCTGGCTTTGTCAAATTATAATTTTTGTTTGACAGAATTGAAAGACAGAATTCAAGAAATGCTCGTATTAGAATTTTTCAACTGCAATTAGAAACTGTTTTTTTTTTAATTTACGCAATATAATTTTAATTTACATACTCGTATAATAAGACTCATTGAATTGACTAACAAAGCGAGAGCATTTAAGCTGATTTAGCATAAGCTGGCAAGTGCAGAGTTTAAATTTGATTTGTGATTTTCAAAACATTTGTTCAAGATTTTAAAGCTAGTAAATAATTACTTTTACTTAAAATTAATGATGAAAGTTTGATGCATATATTCTTCGCAGAGTGTTTTGGCTACGCCTTTATTCCCTTTGTGAATTTGTGTATCTTGATGGTGTCCCTTACATGGTTTCTATCGAGTGGCGGTAGAATGCAGTTTTTTCCTAACTGCCTAACAGTGGGCACTGAACTTAGAATCTACGCTCGGTATGTCACGCACAATACTCAGCTACGCCATTCAAGATAGAGCAATGTGATGCCCAGGTGTTTACTATAAAAAAAATATTTCGATATCTGCTCTTTAGAGGAAAAAACTTGTAGCTTACTAGTAAACTTGTAGTGAATTAAGAACCTCGATTATTTTGCATCTTTCTCTTTTTCAATTAAACAGATTGTGTATTTCGCACGCCAATGCATTACGGAGCCCCAGTTGTTCCCAATGTTGAACTGTTTTTTCGCAAGTTCGGAGCTAGTACTAAATTCGGTAGATGAGAACTAGAACAGTCTGCATCTTTTCTCGAGGTAGTATAACAAGGTACCAGTATAGTAAACTTCAGTTTTAGGTGAACTCGTGTTTATTTATTAGGTATACTGCCTGAGAGGTTAACAATGCCTACCACGGAAATACTTTTGTCTTTATCGATGGTAAGTCGTGTGGTGGATGAATTTACTTTTTATACGGCTGACGGGAAGAGAAGAAACTATCCTGCACAATTCGAATTAATTAAGTGGCTGCGGCAAGACATTCAAACATTGAACGAAATTAAGCGTAAGCTTGAATTAGAAATGAAGCAAAAAAGGTGGATAGTTATGGGAGGAAGGTACTTAAGGGATATGTACTTATGAGCTTACATAAGAAAGGTTGAGTTTCATTAAAAGTGTTCACTTAAAAAGGATACATCCTCAACAGGCAAGATGTCTATTCGAGTCTTACTATAAAAGGGTTATATTCAGCCATTATTTGGAGCTCCTACTTGAAGACTGCACTCACTTTCATATTCCTGTTTTTTTGTGATCCTCCAACTCACAAGGTTAACTCAGGGTATTAACTTTTAAAGTCAATTACTTTGATTGAATTATTTTTTAAGCTGCTTGGTGATTTTTATGAACAAAACGATGTTAATTTGAATCAGTTGATTACAGTTTTCGTTTCTTAGCTCAAATCCCTCATTGTAATATGTATATTTGCGCCAAAGCAGTGCAGTTTCAGGCATTTTGACTAGCTAGAAATCTCCTCTATCTCTTTACAGCCCATTAACAGGATGTTTAAGTAAAACATGACGCTGACCTCAAGATGTAAAAAATTAATAAAATACTCGACATAGTGAATTAAAATTGCGTTTCATAATTATAGCATAGCGACTTACGCACAAGTTTTGAGAATCTATTTTTTCCATGAAAATGTGTCTCGATCTACTAAAAAAATCATACCAATTCAAGTTTTCACAATTGTGAAAATTATAAAAGAAATTCAACAAATTGCCATAAAAATCTCATACTTTTTAATCAGAATCGCGTTGATTATTCGTATAAATTTTCATGTATATTTTCTTCTGTTCTTATAACGAAGACTTAAAATTTTTTTGTATATGGGAGTAATCAGAGAATACCGTCAAAACTGTCAAAAAAGAAGCCAATTTTGGAGGCACTCCAATCTTTAATTGGGCTATAATACTGCATACTCAGAAGTCTTTTAAAAACTTGAATTAAGATGTAGATGAAACTTCGTCGAATTGGAATGAACTATATTTTCATGGAAATTTATTAGAATTAAACAAGAAATAAATAAATTGTTAAAACTTGCTCATAAGTCCCTGAGTTATGCTTATAAGTTATTATTACGCGTTTCAATTTCAGCTTTAAAAGTTTTAATTTTTATTTATTTATTAGTTTTTGTCATTTATTGAAATTTTTCAGTGGTGTTGAATTCCAAAGATGTTTGTTGAATAATAAATGCAGTACTCCGGAACTTAATGCATTGTCTAATTCGCACCTGCTTGAATCCGCTTTCTCTATGTGGCAAAAATGCTGTAAAAATTTGAAATTTAGTGGCTTAAAATGGTATTTATATAATTGCTAATATTTTAACTGCCTAATTTGGCTTGCTTCCTATATTTTAGTCTGTGCAATGTAAATTCAACTTAACAAATAAACATCCCCCATTCCTCAATAGCTTCAATAAAAGAAAACATTTTGATAGATCAATCAATATCAGCTGGCTTGTATGTCGAAAATAAATTTAGTGGGTTGGTTATGCTATACATTCTAAGATAGATTGCAAATAAAGTATTTCCATTCAAAAAAAAAAAATGTATAGTAATTCACGCCAAAGCCACTAAAAAATTATAGCAGTAGAGGGGGCACATTAGGTGCATTCGACTAATGGACAACGTCATGTGGACTAGGCGTAAGCCCTACCAAGGCTGAACTGGTATGATTTACTAGGCACTGCCCGGCACTTAATAAAAATATTATTGTGAACAGATTGGCTCGTATTCAAAGAGCAGGAAGCTTATGTATAAGCAGAACCACTTCTACAGAAGCACTAAACGTAATTTGATTTTTATTACCAATTGACTTACATAACAACAAACTAACTAACTAAACAACTAACTGCTCAACATTGAGGCTCAGGGAATTTGCCCTCCTCAAAACATTCAATAAAGGTCATTCGACTATACTAGAAAAACTGTCCGCTATTCCAGTTACTACAGATTTTTTTAAGATTCTAATAAACTATTTACTACAATATTACCTTCAAAAGAGGACTGGGACAGTGGTACGACAAATTATGAAAAAAGAGTCAGTGCATCCTTTCGCTTGCCTGATCACTGCAGTGTCTTTCAGTCAGAAGTTATCACCTAAGATAAGGCTTATTGCTCTTAAAGAAAATACCCCTAACTACGATGGAAGTATATATCTACTCGGATAGTCAAATCATTAATATATAGACACTCCATAATTACTGTAATGGCCGTTGGAGGCAATTACCTTTTTGCCAATAAGTAGGCAAACTTGGCTAGAATGGAACCGAGAGGACTCACAAATAGGATTGTCGAAATTAAGAAAATTTTAAACTCACAGGTTGCTACAGAGAAACTCAAGAGTGTAAAGGATGAGCTCCAGTGGTGTCACAACGGGACTATTCAGGACTAAGTGTGTCATGACAGCCACTTAACCTAACCTAACCCAGAGGGTTAAATGAAAAATGATTTATTTTATTTATTTGTTGTTTGTTTTCAAAAACTGTTCTCTGATCATCTAAGTAATTTGCAACAGACAAATGCACAAACAAAGCGAACACAAAGTGAAAAGGTGGTGAGCATTTAAGGATGTAAAAAAGTGCAGTAAAAGTGAGAAATATTTTGTATAAAATATTGGCTTCCAATTGGGAATAGACTTAAAGTTAATTAATATTCTATGCATGCAAATTTGTGTAAAAATATATACTCATGCCATTTTTATAAGAGTATGTAAGTAGGACTTTTTTATTTAGTGAATTTAGTGAACATATTTTAATTTTTTTAAACATATTTACAGCAGCCAGCCAGCACCAAGAATTAGTAAACAAATTGTTTGTGTGTTATAAACATTTTTTGATAAGTGATGCCATTTTAAAAAACATTGACAATATCGAGTAATCCAATTATTGCAGTTTGAATGTACTGTAGTTCTAATAAACAGGGTGAGAATTCTCATAGACATATGAGATTATATTTAATTTGAATTTGACAGCCACAGCCGAAATTTTCCGTATGCAAAAGCTATTTGCCAATTAAGAGCACTCGAAACGTGTGTCTTGGCGTGTAAGTAAATTTTGACAGCGGAACGAAAGGTTTTTAATATTGTTAAATACATACATACAATGCAGATCAACTAAAAAATTGATTAAAAATTAAAAGAAGGAAACGAGCAGGTGAGCGTGAAGGTAAGGTAGGTAAGTAAAGTTTAGTTTTGGTTTTAGTTATTACTTTAGTTTTTTGTTTTAAAAATTTGTTGCAATTAGAAAAAGTATATAAAAAGTTCTTTTTACAATAAATTGAATGTACAGACATAATTAAATGTAAACAAAAATTAAAAGTTAAAAACGAAAAGATGTACAGCATAACGATGACACAACAGTTAGAAAAAGAGTGTATGAAAAACACAGATTTTCTTTGAATTTGAAAAATACAGCCGATAAGAACCTCTGATGTTTCTTCAATATACGTTATATTGGTCTTGACGCCCAGTGGCCAGACAATATGTAATTTATCCTTGTTCAGTTGAAGCAAGAAAACAATCAAGACGAACAAGGCGTTGGCCATGAAAAACGCGAAGACGGACTTGTTCCTCAGCTCTATAAGATCGGATGCGATCCGTGCCTGTTCGTTGGTTTTTCGGTTAAGTTTATTTAATTTTTAAATTTCGAATTCAGTTTTCGAAATATTTCGTTTAATTTTCGTTTTAAGAGTTTTTAGCGTTTTTTTATCGTACGATTATCGTCAGTTTCAGTTGTTGTTTTTTTTGTTTTTGGTTTATCACATCACCGCACAAAGCATTTATTTTTTAAGAATATATATTTTTGTTGAATGTTTTGTTTTTTAATTTTTTATGAAATTGTAATTTTCCATTTGTTTGGATAATTTGTAAAAATATGAAAAAAGGAGAAAAGAAAAAAGAAATATGTTAGTATTATTGTCAATTGGGGATTTCTTTTACGATAACGTCAAATGCAGCTATACTTTTTAAAAGGGCGTACTTATAAAGGGGTTTGCAAAAGGTGCGCTCGAACTTTGATCGGCAAATCGACAGCTGTCAAAATTAGCTGGAATATTTATATTATTTATTAACTTTTTTCATGTATTTATTGCTTTACGTCATTTGACGCTACGCGCGAAATCCCCTTGCCGAAATTTACCTCTTGTGTGGATTCATCGTAGGTTATGTTTGTGCGTACACCAAAGGGCCATTTAACGTGTATGTTGTCCTTGTTTAATTGCAACAAGAACACAATTAAAACGAAAAGTGCATTACACATGAAAAAGGCGAACACCGAAGAGTCGCGCAACTCTTTAAGATCTTTAGCAATTCTAGCCTAGAAAATTCATGTCGATTAATAAAAAATAAAACAATTAAAAGATTGACAAAAATATAGCCATGCTTTCTAACTAAGCATAATCGCTTACGAAGAGCGCTGGAAAGTGGAGAGTTTTCCATTTAGAAAAATTTCAAATGTCAATTAAAAAAATTTCAGGAATATATTGGTGTACGAATGATTTTTTCAATCCACCTTTTAATTTCACTTACGGCAACACGCAACGTAGCCGCATTGTAGAATAATTTGAAAATTACCTGCTCGATGGGATCGTTATCAATAGGGAATAGATACTTGTCAATCAAATCCTTCCAGAATTGAAGTTCAGTGCTGGACAAAAAGTCAACCTCGCCCTTGCGCAAGTCTTGATCCTCAATCCAGTAAGGATTCGTCAAGAAATCTCGTTCCTGTCGCGGTTCCGCTGACGTATCCGAGTCCGATTCCTCTGACTCATCGCCTGACTTTTCTGCCACCGAGGACAATAAGTGGTGGTCTTTAGAGCCGCTCGATGTTGTACGTCTACGGTCGTGTCGAGAATGGCCATGTGGATCTAGAGTGTGCTCCAAAGCTTCCAATCTGGTTTTGATTGTGTCCAATGAATCAGCGATTGCGGTAAGTTGAGCCTTCTCGTCGGTAGTCTTGCCATGTGTACACAGTATGCAGCGAAATAGACCGGCTAATGAGAATTCAATGGAACCCTCCTCGTCAGCATTATCGCCAATGCCACTTTGCAAGAAACTCAGCATGCTCTTCTGTTTCACACGTTTGGTGGCCTCTTCGGCTGCTTTCTTTTCAGCTTCAAGTTCCTTTTTCGTTTTCTTAGCGACCACTTCACGCGTACCCCACGAAACCACATTCAAATTGATGATCGAATAGAGAATGAGCAAAAGGTACATAGATGGTATAGATAGCAGATAGATGAGACCTGCTAAAATGCACCAAAATTCTTGCGGATGCAAGCACGCTGCTATAAAAAACGAAGTCGTCATAGCAATTAAGAATATAGCCGACGGCGAGCCGATACCGTCCTCGCCCAATTGCAAGGCCGTACCCACGATCACAGCCATCATAATGAGCGCATACGCCGTGGATAGTACTTGTGCTATGAATAATTGTATATTCGATTTACAAGTGAAGCAGACCAACATGAAGAGCAAAATCGGCACAATGTTGTAATGGAAGGAAGTCCAGTTGTCGATGCGAAAGGCGGCTACGAAAGCACCCACCAACATAAGAAAAATTGTGCCAGGGCCCAAAATGGTGCCACCAATCAACATCATTTGGTAGAAGATGTAGAGTAGCGAGATGTTGTCGTTGATCTTTATGGTACGCTTAGCATCACCGAGCAAATCCATAATGTTGGCAATAGTGGAAGGCACCCAGCGACGACGCTGATTATAAAACTCGTTGAAACCTTCGGGGCAATGAGTGTACGCATCGGAGGCAGCTGAGTATTCGACACGATAACCACGTTGCAATAGTAGAGTACAAAGCCAACGATCTTCACCCTGATCGTATTGTACGTAATGACGCGCCTGATCCGAGCGTGTAGTATACTTTTTCATGACATTATCGTCCATCAGGGCTTTGCCTCGGAAAAGCGAGAAACAACCAGGACTACAAAGCACGCAACCGATCATGTGTTCAGTGGCCTTTTGCAGCCAATGACCAATAGCATACTCGAACAGTTGATACCACACCATAGGACCAGAGCCGACTGGATGAATGCGTCCACATGCTGCGCCCAGGTTACGATTCTTCTTCATCAAATCGATTAGTAGGGTTACAGCGTTCGGTTTGAAATCAATGTCGCCATCTAGTGTGAGCAGGTAAGTGTTTTGTGCGATTTCATCTTTACGATCTGCCGATATTGGCAATTCAATAAGACGATGGCCGAGCAGATAGTACATGTACATGACTTGCGACCAACGTTTACGATGACGAATACGATCCTTGTCCTTGAGATGTGTAATGAATTTAGTCTTACCAGGCAACGTCCACACTAGACGACCACCATAGGGGGTGGGATACTTTTTGGGCGGCCGCAACCGTATAGTGGTTTGATGGATTTCAGAAGCCGCCTCATCCATGGTAGCCACGAGCAACTTGACGAACCGGTTGACTTGGATGTCGTCGTCGCTGTGATCGGAAATTTCAAAGGCGTCATCGAAAAAAGTGTGCGCTGGAGGCGAAAAGAAGTGTTTTTTGTTTAAAGAGGTAGCATTTTGTGGAGAGTAAGCGAAGGCTATGAGAAGCGTAGGGGGCCGCTAGGGTGTGTTTCATTTTGAACTTCATTTACTCACTTTCAAATTCATAGTAGTCAGGATCGACAATACGCAAATATTTTTGGGCAACGCGACGCGCACACTGATCCTCATCCATGCGCATAATACTTTTCAAGAACTCCATCATTTCATCTTTGGTTTCGTGCCACATAGTAGCGCATGCATAGATTCTCGTTATATGATCTGAAGACTTAATCGTTGGCTTGTTTTGTATGGCTGAACCGTCGGTGTGCACTGAAATTGTTTCGTAGTACTCATCGCCCTTCTCCTTTTCAATTTCCGAGAGGTCCTGTGAAGAAGCACATAAAATAAATTTCCTTTTTTCAAGATTAGTATCCTACTTACCTCCGTCTTTACATCAGCCTGATCATCTCTGCGTCTATTCATGGCCATAGATTGGTCTATCAGGAGCGCTGAATACATTGGTCGCACGAACAATTTCTCCGTTGTGGCCAAACGTTCACACTTCGGTGTCCAGATGTGTAACGAAATCCAGGTTTGACTGAGCAACCATAATATCCACGCCCATGCCATTTGCTGTGTCACAAAATCATTGAATCGGAAGTTGCGTGGACTTGTGAAAAACAGATAGTCTGGTATGGTATCATGGAAGAAACATGGATCATCAATTCGTATGCCACAGGCTGCGATTAGCAATGAAACCGTAATTGGTATTGTCAAACTAACGGGAAAGGCATAACTGAAGCCTTGTATGAGAATTTTACAAGCGAATTTGCCGAAAATATAGCAAAGGTAAGCGCCGAAAACCTGCAGCAAAAGTACATAGATGACTGTATTGTGCGCGGCGTCAATCTCTATACTATCGATGTTGGCCGCATCTAATGTGTCCGGCAAATTGCCAGTCAAACTGGTAGCTAACTCGTCCACCAAAATTTTGTGTGGCCCCAGAGCATCACCAAACATTCTGAAAATGTCACCGGGGTCATCACCTTGAGCCCAAAAGATAAGCAGTACCAGACAAAGAAACAGTAAAATCTTCCATAATGAAATGAACATGTGGCAGAAGTAGCGTGTACTGCGCATCTCTTCCTTTATGCGTCCCATTGAGCGCACCAGTCCTATAGGCGACTGTGGGGAAACATAGTTTTCCCACCAGCCACAAGAGATCATAATGCAAGCGAATGGTATGACCCACAATTCTGGACGGTTCTCGAGCAGTGGCCATATAACGAATCCAGTTACTTGTGCCGCAATCGCTGCCAGATCGATAATAACTTTCACGGCGCGTTTGCCTTCCTTCGCATTACGCGACAACAGTCCCATTATACCGGGTATAACGCACAAGCAGTTGGTCAACATGGCGCCCTGTATGGCATCGATTTGAGGCAGCACCACGAACATCAGTAGAGCTGTTCCAAAACAACTGAGACTCTCCATCAGCGTTACGAAAAGAAAGTGACCAGTTTTGGGCGCACGAAATGTCTTAAAGAAGCAAATACGTGCCGAACGTATGAAGGATCCAATTTCGGGTAATGCGTATGCAATCAATAAGGCCCAAATCCAAGCGATACGCTCCTCTTCAGGCAACTTGACTACGAATGTTTTGTCGCGGCCCTATGAGAAACGAAATGTCACAGATAAGTGTCAGTAAAGAAGAAGAGTCAGTAAGCCTAAAAACAACTAAAACTAACCAAATCTTTGTTACAGTACTCTATTTTCTTATCTTTACGTATTTGTGATGCCATAAATAGGACACATCCTTTCGCCATAACTCCACCTGTTAACACTATGATAAACGTGAAGAAATACGCAAAGATTTTCATAATCTTCACAGTGATCTCCAGGCATGCCTGATTCGCGGTTGAACCGGTTTCGACCTTGATTGGTGGATCACGGAATACATCCCAGCCTTTTGTCTCTTGTATTGTGCGTTGGCTGTAATCAAAAGAAAATATGTTAGTTTTTATTTTGATATTCATAGGAAATTGGGTTATTTGAGGGTTAAGTGTATTTGGTGTGTGGACTGAAGACGTTTGAAAGGGTAGTTGAATTTTAGGTTACGGAAAAGATTGCTCCTATCTTAACCCACAGAGATAGCTCTTGATGGTGTTAAGCCGTAGGTATAAAAGGCTGCAATACGTGAAATATGACAAAGAATCTTCTTTAAATATTTTAAGATTTCAAAAATGCCTTCGTGGAGGCGTTTTTGGATGGGATAAAGTTAAGAATTGGAATACACTGCAAATGGAGTGGGATGTGGCGGTTATCCCAAGGAAAACAAAAAGAGGGAAAGTGGCTTTCTCCGCTGATCTGGAAGCTTGTGATTATTCATAATTTTCTATAAATGGAAGATCGTTGACAGTAATCGATTGCATATGCAGATAACTTGGCGGATGTCATGTCAGGGCTATGTCTACACCCGATAATCAAAATACTCGCAGGTGAACTGGATGTGAACTGAATGTAAGTTCTATCATGAGGAGCCTAGTACTTCTTATGCAGAAGTACCAGAAATCTACTTGGTCTACTCCCAAACTTAAAAATGCCATGCCTACCTTAAAGTACCTATGAGCTATTAAGGAAAATGAGCTGACGTGGAGGTTGAATTTAGTGGAGCACCTTGAGAAAGTCCCCAACGCAGGCAGAAAAACTGCAATGCTCTTGGTTTGGTGGACAGCGCTATATAAAGAGTCTTTATCAAAAAGTTGAGACGGTTAAATGGGCTGCGAATGTAGGTGAAAGGATTCAGAGAGCTACCAACGCCGGTAGAAAAACTCTCGATACGTTTTGGGGGTTATAAAATCAACTCACAATGGGTATACTCAGTTATTATAAGACACATACTGAAATGGTGAGTGGTGGTAGATAAAAATACGTATACCATAAAGGTGGGCTGCCAACGTAGACGAACGGGCGTGGAATCAGGATACGGAATATCAAATAATAGAAAAAGTGTTTTCCAGTTACGGACACGACTTTACAAATAACTACGAACTTCCAAGTGTTGCCATTTGAATTAGTTTATAAAAACCTCCAGCCGAGGCGGCATAAAGCCTTGTGGTGGCAAATCCCTTGAAACCGCATATCACAATTGGATTAGAAACTTGGCCAAGTGTTGTAAGACATTATACTCGTATATACTATAGGTATAAGCTACTAAACTGGCACGGGATAAACTTAGTTGCGAGAGTACCAAGGCAATTAACATAACGACCACAGTCTAATTTTAAATAGATGACGCGATGAAACAGCAAAACAGAATGACTGAAGAAGTGCAAGCCGCTGTATTTTGTTCAGAGTTTGATCTTCGGTAGACATACATACAAGCTCACGATAGTTTTGAATGCTTAGTTAGCTGAACTAACTATCCTTAAGTCTCGTCCCGAACACACAAGTTGCAGTCTACTTAGTGTCGGGACACAAAGAAGTAGATGTGAATGAGCGGGCCGTTGTGATGACAAAAACTAGATCAATCCTCTCATCGGTCAACGTATCACACAACTACCCAATCTCAGCTATTTCAGAACTGCGCTGGACATTTTAGACATTTATCTGTTAATGCTCCCAACAGGAGGATATAGATTGGTATTTAGTTTGTGTACTCACAGACACATTATCTGCTGGAGAAAAATTTCACTGTAAATTTGACTCAGTAACTAAGGGTACCTTAAAGTAATTTTTTTGTCACAACAATCTGTAGATACTTAACAGTCTGATGATCAAAGGTTAAAAAATTTACTATAACTCGCGAAATAATACATCAAAAATAGGACCTGAAGCCCTACGATTCCATACAATCTCCTGGAAACGGTGGAGTTGATGATACTTCATTGTGAATCGACCAAGTTTGTCTACCTCCCTCAAGGTAATGTATTTAATTAGTTGTGGGGCAAGGTTAATTGCCGCGTGTCAGGCGTGACCTTGATTTAATGAAAATCAATTCCGGCATTTCAATTGGCTTGTAGCTGTAGAGTAAGAACGAATGTACGTGTGTTTGCATGTACTCGTATTTGTTATAGTTATGAAAGTAAAAGTGATTAATTATGAATAGCAAGCCGCGCCTTCGTTGTGGTGGGAATATGTAATACAATGTGAGAGGTGAGGTAGTTGAAGCTTGTTGATAGTTAAATTAACTGCAGGTTGGTGTGTATGTACACGTAAATAGTTCCGGGTCGCTGGTTTGAAATTTCTTGTTATCTTAGAGAATGATCTTCAGGTTTTTTTTCCACACTGCCAACTCTCGTGGTAGCTGAAGGTCAAGTTTTTAGGGCTGATCATTTTTCATTTTCATTTTTCTTATGAGAAGTAAAGGGTGATTTTTTAAGAGCTATAGAAAAGTTTTTCAAAAAAGCACACGTAAAATTCAGAAAAATGCATAAAATTTGTATTTAAGTCGATGGTACAGTCCATATAATTTAATGTTTGAAGATTATTTCATGCAAATGTTGACCGCGACTGCCGTTCAAATGGTTCATCCGCTTAGTTCAATTTTGGCATACTCTTTCCAATGTTTTGGCCGGTATCTCATACATATATTAATGCTTTAATGTTGCCTTCCAATGCGTTAATTGAAGCAGGCTTGTCTGAATAGACATGAGCTTTAACATAGCCACACAAAAAATAATCTAAAGGCGTTATATCGCACGATCTGGGTGGCCAATTGACAGGTCCCGAAGTGAAATAAAATGTTCACCGAACTCGCTTCTCAACAAGTCCGTTGTTACGCTTGCTGTGTGGCATGTGGCACCATCTGGCTGAAACCACATGCCATGCAAGTCAAGCTCTTGCATTTTGGGCAAAAAAAGTTGGATATCATTTCCCGGTAGCGCTCACCATTCACAGTTACATTACGATTCGCAGCATCTTTGAAGAAGTACGGCCCAATGATACCTCTAGCCCATAAACCGCACCAAACTGTGACGTTTTCTGGATACATTGATAGCTCTTACAATTCTTCTGGCTGATCTTCACTCCAAAATCGACAATTCTGCTTATTTACGTACCCATTGATCCAAAAATGAGCTTCGTCGCTGAACACAATTTTTCGATGAAAAAGTGGATCTTCGGCCAACTTTCCAAGAGCCCATTCACCAAAAATTCTGCGTTGCGGTAGGGCGTTCGGCTTCAATTCTGCACCAGGTGCAGGGTTCACACCTAAACCCTTTCGCAAGATTTTCCACGTTGTTGAGTAACAGAGGCCCAATTGCCGCGAACGGCGACGAACCGATAATTGATGGTCATCATTAACACTGGCCGATACAGCTGCGATATTTTCTTCAGTTCGCACTCTACGTAAGCGTGTTGGTGGTTTGATGTCCCATAATGTAAATTTGGTTCTAAATTTAGTCACAATAGCTCGAATAGCCGAACTTGCTAGGATAGGTACAACTCTGGATATCCAACTGGATGAAACGTTGATACCTATGCCCATAGCCAAATGTAAATTTTTAATAGATAGGGAAGTCATCGGCATATTAAATACAATTTGGCAAAACGTCACTACATGCGAACTAAACAAACAGACATGGCCGAAAAAGAACAGCGGTCGCTCAAAAAGCGTGTTGAAATTTAATAGATAAGTTACAAGAAACATGATAGGTGTATTAACTTGTCATTGTTTAATAAATAACTACGCCAGAATGTTGGGATTTCCAGACTACGATTTTTGTAGAAGCTATCTTAACACGGAAGAAGAGGAAACAATCAGACACCTCCTATATGAGTGTGAAGCGTTAGCCAAAAGAAGATCTCGCTGGTGCATTCTTAACAGATGTAGCGGATATAGGGTATCTAAAACTAACGAAGGTTGAAAGTTACAGAATGGTTCAAAAAGGAACCCATAGTGTAAAGAAAAGTTTCACTGGTATCATAACGAGAGCTACCTTACTTACCAACCCACCTAGCTAAACAATAAGGTTCGGATGTAGTAAGACATATCTCCCATATTATGTAGATACAATTCAACAAAAGTGTGCGCGAAGTATTCGCATATTAACTCATACACCAACACACTTATTCCTAAAAAATTGGGAAAGTTTTATAGAAGGGGTTGGTTTGGTAGTCTGTAGTATTACCATACGTCCAATAAAAATTATTAACTAGGCCCTCGCGTGGTCGAAAAATACGAAATCAGGTCGACCACGTTCTGATAGACGGTAGGCATGGGTATGTTTGCAGTGTTTTAGACGTTATCATGATCCGAGGACTTAATATCGACTCGGAAAGTTGGACACTGAAGGGTTGAGGCTCGCCAGTGCAGCTTGACCTTCTCTAAGAACATTTTTTAACATAAGTGCATATCAAGGGCAGCTCATATTCCACCATTTTCTTACTTTCACTGAAGTAATTGTTGGATTTGAATAAGCACTTGAAAGTAATGCTCTCGAAAGTAATCAAGATTTGAAAAAAAAGATCGTTCAGTGAGTGCTAGGGAGCAGGAGAAATTCTCGAATAACATATTCCTATAAAAATAAGAGCACTGTCTCATTCTACTAAATCTAGAAATCTAGAAGTAGCGACTACGCTGCCATCGTAGGGCAAAAGATCATTGCATATGTACAGGCGCTTGTGTGAATAATACAAAACTGAGAAAATAATACGTTCATAAAACAACGCAATAAAGAAAACTTTATTCAATCAAACATGCGATATATGAAAAACTATTAGTTACAAAACAAGCTGAAGCCATTTTTAATAGAAACATGGCTATTTTAACTTCACAATAAATAATGCGAATAACAATGAATCTGTGATTTAAAAATTTTAAATTTTTACTTGACAATAGCAACGTGCATGCACCAACTGCTAGGCAGAACATTATTGGTCCAATGCATGAGAGCCGATAGGAATTTGGGTGCGCTTAGCTTACTTCGGAATTTTGTATATAATTACAAAATTGGCGTATATGTATGTATGTATGTATAAATGTCCTTGGCTAATTTTTGGTCCTGATCATTCCTTAACCTTCCTACGGTCTTCAAATTAATTGACGCGGACGGACTTCGGTTTATACTTGGTTTTTGATTATTTCTACTGTTAGGTTTTTTCCATTAAATGGGTATCTTAAATAAAAATGAAAATCCAAATATATTTATTTCATTATAATATTTTTTTATTAATATATTTATGAAAATTTTTATATTATTTTTATGTGAATAATACAAACTTTAACAAAAACGTTTATTCAATAACAAAAAGATATTCATGAATAACGAAAACTTTAAATAAAAAGTGTATTTAATAATGAAAGAAAAAAGAAATAAATTATTTCAGACAGTTTGTACACAAAGTAATAGTTTTGGAATGTTGTTTACATATATATTTATTACAAATGTAGCAAACGAATTCTGTTTTGTTATCAGTTTTTGGGCTTTACCGACGTGTTTCCAAATTGACCTGATGATGATGGTTGTGCATCCAGTTGAGAATCCTTTCGTATTTTTTCGCCAATTTCAAGTGAAAAATGTGGTCGTGGTAAAGTTTGTCGCTTTTTTATATGGGGTGTTACGAGCTGCATACCAAGGTTTTCCAAGTAAAAACGGCGCTTTGTAAGACAGCCCTCTTTCCAGGTGTGGTTGGCGGATTTGAATAAAACGAAAGCATTATAAGCTGAAATGTCGATTATGTTACTAAACACTACTTGAGGCCACCGTTTTGTCATTCGTTTGCAAGTGTAACCGCTTACAGCTTTGTCCAATGTGTCTACACCACCTTTACATTTATTGTAGTCCAGTATTATTTCTGGCTTTTTATCCCGACGATTACTAATTTTTGTGCCAATTGATAAGACGTGAAAAAATTGTCGGTTGTGAGGTTATGTCCTTTTAGCCCTTCAATCAAATCAAGAACAACACACATGCCTTGATTTTTTTCGGGGGTTCTTCCGATTGCCTTGCCAGTGTAAGGTGGCATGTTCCAAACATAGCTCGTTGTTGAATCCCAAAGTACCCAAAATTTGATTCCATACTTTGCAGGCTTTGCTGGCATGTACTGGCGGAATGGACATCTTCCTCTGAAAGCTACTAATTGTTCATCGATGATCACGTTTTCCGTTGGATTGTAAAGCTTAGGTAATATCTCAATCCATTAATTCCACAAATCACGTATAGGAGTAAATTTATCCAACGATCTTCGTTCACTTCGAGTTTCCCCAACCTAATCACTCTCGATATTTTTTTGAAAGTCTTCAAAGACATAGTTGCAGCGAATATTGGTCTTCCGGTTTCAGGGTTTCAAAGACTTTCACAGCTTTCGTTATTTGATCGAAAAACGCCAGCTAATATTAGCAATCCAATAAATGCAAATAGTTCGATGTTTTCAATATCCAGCCATTCTTCACCGTATATTCGTTTCCCCTCAATGTTTGTGTAGATCAACCTCGACTCGTATCTCAAAATACGCTCTGTTTTGTTCCTGCATAAATTAATATACACACAAAAACCATTGTACCTGTATAAAAACATTAAACAATGCCAGTGCACCCGAACATTGAATCTAATTGTTCCGACTTACACTTACTTGGAATCAGAACGCATGTTCTTTGTTAGTGCTATAAAACTATGGAATTCTATACCAACTACAATAAAACTTATAAAACAAGCCAGGTGTTTTAAAACTGCAGTTTCTAACTACTTCTAACCTTAAATCCTATAAGTTTAATAGTTAAAATAGTTTTAAATCTAAGTAGCATTTCTATGTATACCATCCTCGTATTCTAGAATTATAAGAAGATGTACTACCACAAGACTCTGTCTTACTATGTACAAAACAAATCAAATAAATTGAATTGAATTGAATTGAATATCGTACGTATCAAAGGAGGTGGAAAAAATAGTTCAAAGCTAGAAATTTCTTTTTCGGCAATTCGTGAGCACGAGTAACGCGTTAGTCCAGGAATCAAGCTGATAATATTTTCTCTTGAAGCTCTTCCGGCACTTGTTACAAGAGGGGTTTTTGAAAAGTTTATTTGACCATTTTTTGACGACATTATTTCAGAAGGCACAAGAAAATTTTCGTCATCACTAAAATCACTGTCAGAAGAATCTGCAACCTCAACATGATCTTCGAATACAGAACATGATTCCTCATCATCCGAAAACGCGGCCAAAGAGAACAAAGCACGTGCTTTTAAATTTATGTATACTGTGAACTCAATAAAAGCAGATTAAATAATACAATGCAACCGCTGAGCCGAAAATTTGCAATTAACAAATAAATTTAATTCAACAAACGTCTGATTTATACGTTGGGTCAAATTTGACCCGAGGGTCGTAGATGTATAAAAATTTCTACGCGACAGAGCCTAAATTTTTTTTTTTGAATTTTACGCTTATTATATAAAATATGATAAATTAGAAAAAGTCACGAAACATCAAGTCCTGAAAAAATTTGGTTCTTGAAAAAACTTAATTTTTTTCCTGAAATGGGTAAAAAATGACCCAAAGACCGTAGGAAGGTTAATTTGGTGTCCCCTATTTTTTATGAGAATCTATTTTCAAGACAGAATTGGGCGACTGCTATTGGAAAACCTTTCCTTTTGTTTCATGTTTCATGCCTTTATGTTTACGGAGCATCGAATCTGTCACCAACGGAATGGAAGTTCATTCTAATAATGCATATAAGGTTCAATTACACTGCACACCACATATTTTCATGAGAAAACACAACCTAGCCTAGAAGAAAGAAACTTTTCAACAGTTTCTTGTACTATCATATATTAAATGTGCAAAGCCATTACCCTGTGGCTCCCATTTTTTGTAGTTCATAGAAATAGTTCATATAAAAAATCAATTAATTAAAATCATAGGGTCTCCGAGGCCAAATAACCTCTAAGAGTTATGGGGAATGCGTCCAAACAAGAATTGCCTATACATACATACGGACTACTTGGCCGGTTTCTTTCTAAAAAATGCTTTTAAATAGCCATCAAATATTTTTCAATAGTTTCTACTTCATTGGAAAGTTTAAGTCGTTCGATTGATTATAAAATATATGTATGTACATTAGGATGCACCACTCTACATACATACAAAACGAAAAATTTGTACATAATTGGTATAATTCAATCGGAATTACAAAATTTAATTTATATTAAGACTTTGCCAAAATATTTTGGAAAAACATTTGGATTTACTTGAGTTGGTACGGTATGTACCTGCAAGCAACGGGGCATTTATAAATAAAATAAATTTTTAAAAATATTTCTCAGAAGAAATATACTCAGATGATAGAAGAGTTTAAGGGGGGCAGCTCCTCCAGGCAACGAGTTTTTTAATCATTTTTTGCGAAAAGCAGAGAGTATTTATTAACTTAAAATAAATTAAAAAATTACACTTTTTTATCAATGAATTTATCGAAACAATATTTTTAGTGATGGTTAATAGTAAATTTGAGGTACATGCAAAGGCTAATAGGCTAATATGTTAAAGAATATCCTTGTAAAATTTTAAGTTGATATCTTGATTATTTTTTAAGTTATATTCGACAGCGCGAAAAAAACGAATTTCGAGAAAAATGCGATTACAGTTTTCGTTTTTATTTAATTTGAAAGTGCTGTAGGAACTGCCCCCCTTAAGTTTAAAAGATCTGCGAAAAATGGTTTACGAATTTTGTCAACGGAACTCACATAGTGGCATTTGTGTAAACAAATAAGAAGAAAATACCTTTCTACTCGTATGTTAGAAATCTAAATCGGTGAAAGTTCAAGTGTTCTTGAGATCTATCTTCCAAAAAGTGTAAAAAAGAGCATCAAGATCTAAGTCTTGCAGTAACCCACCCTGTCAATCCGATTTTTAAAAGCCGCATTAAGCCGCGGATTTTCATTCTATCTCGGGCACATCTCGGCTGGATCGTTTCTTTAATTGCTTGTCTTTCATCAGAACAAAAAATTCTAGCGGTGTCTAATCACAGCTCCAAGGCGATCAACTAACATCGCACAATTGGCGTATAACACAACTTACCTAACTCCAAGCTCAAAAGGACTCGTTGAGCTGGGCGACTTGGTTTACCATCCTGCTGAAGCTGAAGATCGTCCAAGCTAATATCGGAAAGTTTTGTCCACAAAAAGTCGGTACTTTTGGTCCCATCACTACTGAATCGGCACCAAACTGTTACTCTTTGCGAATATATTGGCTTCTTTTATGAGCTTTCTTACTTGTTTGTATTATGAAACCTTTAAAGCATTCAATAAGTTTTTATTAATTTTTCCCAAGTCCCAACTTTTTTGAACACTTATTTTGAAAGTGTTTTAAGAAGGGAAATCCTCAATTTTCGTATAACTTTTTCCTATGAGTGATACGACGCTTAGACATTAATTAAAGTAGCATTTCGTCTCTAGATGTCTTAGTCCCATTACATAAAATTCATTTTCCGCACTACTTTTCCTGAAAACGGCACCCTATACTTAACCCCTTTTCATTTCACTCACATTATCAGTTCACTTACTCAGTAATTAACATAAATTGCAATTTTACGCAAATGCGATGCACACACATGTTGTTGCTCTGGTTGTCAAGGCGGCTGCGCCCGGCATACAAGCAACAATCGGCGCACGACGCAACTGCATTTGGAACTGAACATTTATTGCGCGATACCACTCGTGCGGGCTTGAGAGTTTTGCGAGACATGGATAGAGTAGATATGGGGGAGTAGATATTAACATGAAAGTGTGTGTGTAGCTTACCTTCCGCCATAAATATCTTGGGTTAATGGTGTGCTCTCGTCGTCTGTAAAGTTGTCATCGCTATCGCCGGTGTTACCCGGCGGTACTAGGGGCCGATGTCTAACTGCAGACATCTCTCACGGTTTCACAATTTGAACACAAAATTATTGTTATGTTTGTAGGTGCTGCTGTTGCCGCGAATGCTTGTAGTAGATTTGTTGCTGTTGAATTTTCAGTGCTCTTTCTTGTGAGCTTCCTAAACGAGTCTGTTGGAGCTGAAATATCGTGAAAACAAAAGAAAATACATTTTAGTAAAAGCTTCTCAGTCGAGCCTAATGGCTTTTATCGTAACATATCTCAGGTGTTAACAAAGAATAAAGGTAGACATTTTTTGAATTTAACTGGGATTTGTGTTTTGCATTGACTTATGATCCTAAGATTCTTCTAAGTATGTAACTTGCGTATGTCATGTGCGTGTATGTGTGACCAAAGGTGCATGCATTCATGCAAATACAGTGGGGTCTTAATAACTCATAAGAAAATTTTATGAGCTAGCGTGAGTTTCGATTCAGAGAAATTTCGAGTTATCGGTAGAAAAATAAAATACAGTTGGACATTTTTTTCATCGTTTTTATTTAAGCGAAAATAATATATTTCCACGTTCACAATTCTGACATTCGTGTTTATATTTTTTAAATAACAAAATCATACCATCTGTTCTAAAAGTACATACAAGGAGTATTATGTGAGTGTACTGAGAGACCTGAATTATGGAGAAATAACTTTCTACGCAGCGACAATGCACTGGCTCACAACAACGTTCATACCGAAAGCTCCATATTTACGTGATATAAGGCCGTGTGACTTGTCCTGTCCCCACCATTTAAGTAGCGACAAGTATTTTGAGACGATTCAGGCGATAAAGGTGAATAAAAGGAGTTAAAAAATAGAAAAACGATACTAGTCAAAAAGCTCAGCCCACAACGGGATCAAACCATTCTAAGTTCAACATTTTACTAAAAATTATTAAAAACTCTTAATTTGTAGCAGGGAAGTATTGGTAGAGAAGTGCACTTAACGGTGTATTCTAATTTTTCGATGCCTACTTGATAGTTTAATTCAGGCGGAATAGTTTGAAAAACAATACAATTTCATAACAGTCTGGGCGATATATGGTTAGGTAACTCCTTTTGTTTCATTCAGAAAAACATTTTTGTAATTTATTCCAAGTGTTTACTCCCCTTTTTAGGCTCTTTTTTCTCTTTTTCTTCAAAGAGACAATACTGACCCATTTTTGAAAAAGGTAGAGAGTTAATGTTTTTCCAGTCAAGTAGCAATAAAAGCAATACGCTCGTATTGTATCAAGTTCAAAAATGTTCAAAGGAGTAAGGATGCCATAGAAAGGCTAGCCGCAAACAGAAGGCTGCATATTTATTGGGTACCTGGTCACAAAGGCATTATTGTAAACGAAATAGTAGATGAGATAGCAAAAAGTGCCGTTAGACTACCATTTGAACAAGAGAACGACTACACGAAAAAGCGAGTGGAAGCTAGATGGACTAATCTGACCACATGCAAAACAGCAAAAGTTATGTGTAGAACTAACGACAAAAAACTGACTCAATTCATACTTACGCTCTCGCGAAAGGACTGCGGAACTATCATAGGTATGCTGGCAGGCCGTAATCTATTGGCTGCACATGCGTACAAGATAGGGATTGCTAACACGGACAGATGCAGGAAATGCAGAGATGAAGTTGAGGAAACTTTAGAACACCTTCTGTGCGTTTGTCCGGCATTATTAAAAACGCGTTTGAAATGCCTGGGAGGCCCACTGTTTGAGGGTCTGGAGGACGTCCGAAAAGCGGATCTCCCAGCGCTGCTTAGATTTGCCAAAAGCGCTGACATCCTACATGATGTCTACTTTCAGTATTCTCCATTTGGTATCGCTAGGGACCAAAAGGTCTATGCGTGGCTTATTGCCAACCAGGCTAACCTAACCTAACCTAATGTTTTTCCAAAAATTATATCAATGTGGTATTCCACATAAAATTGTTAAACCTATTTTACACCTCAGCTATAAGGATGGAAGAAGGTTCAAAAATTCCTATAAAAACAATTCAGATGTAAATATTTTATTTACAATAATCGATTGATGAACGCGCTTTGTGGCAAGTTGCGCCGTCATCTTGGAACCAATTGCCGTCGATATTTAACTGATTAATTTTTGGAATGGCGCTCGCCATCCACCGTAACGGCAGCTCCTTCCTCATTTCGAAAGAAATAAGAACCGATAATGCCGCCAGTGCTCTATGAACTTCGCGAAAAGATTTATGTTTTAGAAGTAAATTTTCACAATTCGGAAGCTTTGTTCTGGTGTTAAACGATTCATGATGACTTGCGAAACAACTGTGCAGAAATGTCAACAGAGTTTGCCATTATCAACTGTCAGCCAATAGTTATCGATATCGATACTTCTCATGCAGCTGAAATATCACCCGATATATCGAAAAGTATTTATATGCATACATAGGTGCGTATGTTTTCTGATATCAAACCCACTGCCTTGATCACTTAAAATATTTCAACTCGTTTCGTGCTCTTCATTGAGCGGTGCTACACATCTAAGTTGGCTGCAAATTTACCCATCAATATACGCATGCACGCTTATCTACAACTTCATAGGATTTTTATGTTTTCTTTTTGTAATAATACTCTTTTCTGCCATTTAAATTTTAGTACCCATCGTTGGAAATAAAAAGTTGTTGCAACTGGATATTTCAAGAGCGCTATTTTTAAAGCATGGCTGTGGGCGAGTTGATAACTCTTTTGTAAAGTATGATAAAATTCTTCCGAGTTTGTATGGTATATTGCATGGTATAATGTACGTGCATTGGTACGAGTATGTATGCGTTGAGCAGCATCCACTTTGTATGCTTTCAAAAAGATAGTCGCTGATTCATTTTGACAAATTGCTGTTTCAGCCAGCATATCAGTGGAGCCAGCGACCGTGTTAGTACTGACCTTGGCCGCTAAAAATAATTATGTAGAGTCAATGTAACTTAGCGAGTGTAATGTAACATCCTACGTAGGATGGAATTAAAGTGGAAGAATGTAAATTGAGTAGTTGCAATAAATAAAGCACTTAATATGCCTAGAGAAGGCATTAAACCTCAGCCAATGCTTAAGCTTCTTTTTTAGTATATCTTATACATACTCATGAAATATAATACTCCGATGATTGATCGCTTTTTTAAATGACGGTGATCAAAAGTTCTCTAACTTTTACAGTTTGAAAACTTAGACTTTAACACTTTTATGCCATAAGTATATCTGTTAAAAATATTCAACAGAAAACCAGATATTTTTCAAAATTTATGAATTACCAGGCATCTAAAATCAAGATAATAAAATAACAAGGTTCATAAGGTTCACAAAATTCACTTTTTTTGTCAACTTTGTAATGATCTGGACTTCGAAATACGGGTTTTAAAATTATGAGACTCTGGATAGTCTAGGCACAGTTGGAAGGGAAAGATGAGCTTCCTGAACCTGTAAATAAAAAAAATATTCCTATTTTATGTATATAATATACATATGTGTATATATTGGTGCCTCGCCAAGTGCACTCAGAGAAATAAAAGCAGTAATATCATTTAATTTGGACGAGCTCCTCCTCCTCTTTGTGCCGTGCGTCTTGATGTTGTTTCACAAATGGAGGGACCTACAGTTTTAAGCCGACTCCGAACGGCAAATGGTTTTTTATGAGAAACTTTTTCATGGCAGAAATACATTCGGAGGTTTGCCATTGCGTGTCGAGGGGCGACTGCTATTAGAAAAAACTGTTTCTTTATTTTGGTGTTGCACGGATATTCGAACCTACGTTCTTCCGAATTCCGAATGGTAGTCACCCACCAACCCATTCGGCTACGGCGGCCGCTTATTTTAAAAACCGTTTACTTTAACAAAAATACCTGGTAAAATTATCTATTAATTCAACAGATCTGTTATTACCAGACATTACAGTTGATATAGTCACTCTTTTAATTTGAACTATAATATAGGGTGGGGCATGTAAAAATTGCTTTTTGAATCGGCTATAAAAAAAACTAATCAATATTTTTTCAAACTTTTTTTTTTATTTTGAAGATTGAACATTGTCATTTATGAATGAAAAATAATATGGTTCAAATGACTGCCACGACTGGCTTTACAGTAGGCTCAGATCAACCCAATTTTTAAGCACATTTTCGATTGTTTGGGCTCCAATTTCATGAATGGCAACTTCGATTTCGTTTTTTAAAACATCAATCGTCTCTGGATGGTTCGCATAGCATTTGCCCTTAACGGCTCCCCACAAAAAATAGTCCCACGGGCTTAAATCACAGCTCCGAGGCGGCCAATTGATATCGGAATTTCGGCTGATTATTCGGTTTTCAAAAACGATAGCCAAAAGTTCGAGTGTAACTTTGGCAGTGTGACAAGTTGCACCGTCTGTTGAAACCAAATGTCGTCCATGTCATCCTCTTCAGATTTTGGAAACAACTTGTTGAGTATGTGACGGTAACGCTCGCCATTTACTGTAACCGCGGCTCCTCGCTCATTTTTGGAAAAAAATGGCCCGATGATGCCGCCAGACCAAAAACCGCACCAAACAGTGACTCGTTGTGGATGCATTTGCTTCTCTACAGTAACGTGTGGGTTTTCTGAGCCCCAAATCCGACAATTTTGCTTATTGACGTAGAAAATATGAAGAAGACTCACCACTTTGGAAATAGGTTTTCAATATTTCCCAATTTTGTTCAAGCGTATAGCGTCCCATTTCGTAAATGTCAAACCTTTAAGTAAATTATGAACACATTTGACATGTCATTTGTGTTACCATTCTCAAAAAAATAGGTAGTTCAAAAAGCAAACGCTATATGGCTGACCCTGTATCTTCTTTTTTTAACCTATTGAATGTATTTGTTAATTCAACAGATCAGTACTATTTATTATTGACAGAAATTGGAGTTGGTTTGCCAATTAGTACGGTAAAATAAATTGTCATATGTTAATTTCGTTTGTCTGTTAGTTTAACAGTTCTAATCAAGTGTAGTTGTTTCAACAGATTGTACGATTATTTTGACATAAATTTGTTGTAAAACAGCAGTCGCGTTTGTTGAAACTTAACAGAAATATAATAATTGGTAAAAGAACAAACGAGACTGTTAAGAAATAACAGAAATTTCAGCCGACTTGTAAATTCAACTGTAAAACTTTTAAACCTCTTGTCAACAGAAAAAAATATGTTAATTCAACAGAATTATCCTTTTGACGTGATTTAACTGTGAAACCTGTTGTTATAACCTGTAAATTGATTGATTTGAAAGCATGTTTTCTCTGGCTGTAAAGTGAATATTTCTCCAACTGAAAGAAATTTGGTGAATTTTATGACTTTGAAAAAAAAAAAAATAATTCGTTCAGCGCAGGGTTATTTGTGAGCCATATCGCCACATACTAAACTCGTATTCAGCCAAAGTCTGACTTTAAGGCCATTTTTCTTAATTTTTTTCAAAAACAAGTCTTTAATATAATATAATTGCTCTATCTAAGTCATTTTTAGCCGAAATCTCCAATTATTATAATACAATAACCAACCAACAAAAAAGTGAATTATCACAGTTATTGCCAGCAGACATCTTTTCGAAATCCAGTTCGCGCTGAGGAATCAGCAGTCCATCTATCAAGTCAACTGCGAGCTTGCGTCAATTGGCTGGCCTTTATTATTGTGTGTCTCTAGTATACGAGTACCCAAGTATATAAACCTCAGCTTAGGTAAACTTACTAACTATTAAACATTCACAAATCAGTTATTAATAGCGTTAATTTATTGACTTTTTTCTTAATTTTTGGTTCTTTTCAAAATGAGCGTGCAATTTTCTGCGATTTAAGGCATTTAGAGTTAAATCAGCGAAGATAGGCTCCCACAGCGATTTTCGAAATTCCATCAATTTTTTTTAATTGGTCAATAAGTCTTCGAACAAAAGTGTTTTCTTTTCAAATAAAATTTTTCATAGCTTATTTTTTGTTTGCATAACCACTGCAAATTTTTGTAATGGCGCCGCAATTAAAATCTAATGGTCCGCAAACCACGTTAAGCAATTTTCCAGTGATTCGCAAATGCTCGTAATTTTCCAACTGATTAGGTAATGACTTCACGACTATTTGTTATACATTTTCGAATTGTTAGTTGCGCATGCGTGGTTTTAATTGCTTCAAAACGCTTGCAAAAAAGGTTTAACATTTTAAAATTTCATAAGCGAAATTTTGCAATTTTATTTTATAAATTTTTCCTTTTGAGGTCTTTTACAATTTTTAAAGTTCGTTCATAGATGTGAGCCTGAAATTGAGTGGAATATACTAAAACTGAAATAATTGAGTAATAATGAATAATTATTGAAATTGTATTAAAACATTTTTTTCAATACATTAAACATATAACATTTTTCATTTTGACTTATTTCTGGCGTTTAAGTTGAATTTTCTGCTTTGATGTATTATATTAAGAGACTTATAGTATAATTTTATCAGAAATATTTGTCTGCTACATTTTAACCCGTTATATATTGTTATGAATATTTTTCGTCCTTTACAGCAAAAGAGCTAAAAAAATTCATCTATTGACTTACTATAAGAATGTGCAGAAGGGTCAAACACTTTGACTTCTACTAAAATAAAATTCAGACATAAACTAAGAAATAGCCAATGAACGTGTATTTTTTTTGTTGCCTCTACCAGATCCTTGTCGGACCCTTGCTTTATTTTTTTGCACAGTGTAATTTGATTGCATAATTTATTTAGGACACCGGTGCCTTTTTCGTATGATATGATATGAAAATCCAAAAACCGATTAACCTGAAAATAATTCCTTAAGTAATATTAACATGTTGGAATAAAAGTATTTTACAAATTTCAAAAGTTACGTGGCATGTAGTATTTGATGACAGTCATCTCATGTAAACTTTGGCATTGTTTCCAAATAGTAAGTCAGATATTAGGAAAGTAGAACAGTTTTCGAATTACTTGACATTTTCAATGTAATCCCAAAATTTCAGAATTCATCACTTATGCTTTTCATGAAAATATTTCGATGATCCCTCATGTGATGACCAATGTGTGTGTGCTTTAACATATTATATATGAGTACTAGGTTGTTCAATAAGTTTTTCGATTAGAAAAACATTCCATTCCATATTTCAGTTTATGAATTCCATCCCTGAAGTGAAAACCTGGATGGGCTGCAAAATACGCCTCCACAGCTTTCATTTTTGATGAACAACGCTTTCCAGGCATGCATTTTTTTAGGTCTGGAAATAGATGGATATCTTTAGCGGCCAAATCTGGTGAATGCGGTGGATTCTCCAACAATTCATAGATGGTGATAGATCCAAGTCGCATCCATAGTGATGAATCGACGCGCGAAATCCACTTTATCCTTTCGAAAATGCTCTAAATGTTGCTGGCAAAGATGCATTCGAATGTATTTGTGCGCACAGCTTTCTAAAACCTATTACTTCAGTCAAAATATTGCTAACACTGCCGAATGAGATGCCTAGGGCTTCTATTAAATCTCTTATCATGTTGTTTCTGTTTTTGGACACCCTTGATATGGATCGTTTTCAAGGCTTGTATGACTATGCTGAAATTCAGCAACCCATCTTTCAACTGTACTAATTGATGGCGAAAAATCCTTATACACTTCATACATTTTCTTTGTTTTTAAACCTTCCAAAAATAAAAATTCAATCACTGCATGATATTTGATCTTTTCCATCCATAATACTGTGACACGTCATTACTACAAGTAAAGGTTTGTAAACAAAGAATGCATTGGCAGATTGAAATGAACCTTCACATAGGCTAGTAGCAACGCCCTCTCTTATTGAACTGCAGAACTTACATATTGAACAACTTAGGACACTTAGAGGATTTGTGAAAAATTGTTGCTATATCTCCCAACCAGTTTTTATTTGGGTTTTGTTGCCTCACAGCTTTTGAGTTTGGAGTTTACAGCCAACTGGGAGGTATATGGAGATTGTAGGCAATTTTAGAATATCTAAGCGGTATCTAACCTTATAGAAGAGATATTATTAAAGGAAACTCTTAGCATTGTGTACAGGAAATGTTTAAACTTTTACATGACTAACACTTTGCACTCCCTGGATCACGATCACATTTATAATGCGCTTATACAGTGCATGGTGGTTACAAAGTATGCTAATAGTTTTACTTTAAATGAATCTGACTGTTATTAGTTGCAGATATACACATACATTGGCACATAACTGAGTGCAGGGAAAGGTATGAATCAAATGCCAAGCGCATGTGTAAAAGAGTCAGTGGTTGAATTCCTGCATGTTAATTAATATTGATGTATGTAGTATAATAGTAAGTTTTTAAAATGATCGCCCTTGCATACGCATGCGAGCACATATCTAGTATATGCATACGCATATATGCATTTATTATAATACATTTATCACCACTGCTACTTCATTTATTTATTTAAGCAAACCATGCTGGCAATTATTGTGCTCGTATATAAATTCAATCGGTATCGCAAAAGTGAAGGAGAGAATAAATTCTTAGCCCAAGGTCAACTGGCTTCGCAATGGACAAGCTGCAGAATGACGGCGAACGAGTATTAAAGTGGACTCGACTTGAACTGAAGCCAGTTTGTGTGCACTAAATGTGCAAGCAAATATAACTGACCATTTTGCGCATTAAACAGCGCTCATAGTAAGAAAGGCCGCAGTATGAGTATTCGTTTCAAAAATAAAGATAAAATTATATATAATTTTCAAATGGTAATGAGTGATTTTTGCCAGACTTAAGATTATAGGCAGCCGAGGGTGTAAGAGAACAGAAATCATTTTAAATATTTATGTAAAATTCTTTGTTTGCGATAAAATGTTGGCAATCAAGGATTGACCATACTTGCAATGGATGTTCGAGGTTAGAGAGATTTTATTTTTATTTCATTTATATACGTATATACCTCTTTTTATCATAATAATATTAAACGCACAACTTTTAAATTAACGTTTTTTTTCGCATATGAAAATTCAGCGTTTTTTCAGGCTAGGATGAATCTTGAAATAAAATGAACAATTTGAATGGTACTGAAAACACACTAAAATATTTAACCCTTTTTTGAGTGTACCGTTTTTACTGAAATTTGCACTGATTTGAATGAAATAATTTTCTTTAGTGCAGAAATGTTAACCATCTGAGATGTAGGTTGGGATAAAATCTGAAAATCAATATATCTCTAAAACCAATTAAGATAGGGACCAACCGAAACTTACTAGGTATTAAAAGAGGAGGCGTGGAACCTCCCCTACAAACTTGAATCTCATATCGTGCGTGCAAAACAAATGAATTAAATGGAAATTTCAAAATTTTAGAGAATATTCTATGGACCGCTACAAGAGTTTTGGTAACGCTATCGACCTGTTAAAAAAAATATATTATAGTTTAGTTTGGATCATTTTCGGAGTATAAACTTAGAAAATGGTAATCCGAGCTTGTTTGGATTCATTACCAGAATGTCCAGATTGATTAAGCAGCTTAACAAATATTTTATTTTGGCAGGGAGAAATTTTTATAGCACAGTTTTTTATATGTCGGGATTAGAGATAATAAAGATAAATTTTAATCATCGAAAATCACTTTATTGTTTTTCAAAATATTCCCATGGAAGATCTATACACTTTTGCATGCGTTTGAACCAATTGTCGAAGCACTTTTGCCACTCTGAATGAGGTACCTCCAAAACATGCATTCTGAATGCCGCAACCGCTTCTTCAGGTGTCGAAAAACGTTGACCTCTCAGTTTGTTTTTTACGTACGGGAATAAGAAGAAGTCATTCGGTGCCAAGTCAGGACTATACGGCGGATGACCCATTAATTCGATGTTTTGGGCGCTCAAAAATGCAGTTGTTTGAGCCGATGTGTGAGAGCTCGCATTGTTCTTGTGAAGAGTGATTCGTCTTTGGCGATTGGTTTTCCTAATTTCTTGGAAGACAACTGGCAAACAAATGGTTGTGTACCACTCAGAATTTACTGTTCTGCGTTGTTCTAGTGGTACGGTTGCGACATGTCCAGTTTTTCCGAAAAAACAGGCGACCTTTTGCTTGGAAGTGCTTCGTGCGCGAACAACTTTTGTTGGATTTGGCTCATCTTGAAACACCCATACAGTCGACTGCTGTTTACTTTCGGGCTCATACGCGTAAATTCATGATTCATCACCTGTCACGATGTCATAGACGTGTTTTGAAGCCCCGCGATCGTATTTTTTGAGCATTTCCTTCGACCAATCGACACAGCATTTTTTTGAGCGATTGACAAATTGTGTGGGCTCCAACGCGAACAAATTTTTTTGACAGTCAAATGTTTATGCAATATTGAATGTATGCTGGTCCCACTAATGCCTAAGATTGTCTCAATCTCACGATAGGTCACATGACGATCTTGCAATATCAGTTCGCGCACAGCATCAATGGTTTTCGGAACAACAACTGATTTTGGACGACCTTCACGAAATTCGTCTTGGAGTGAACTACGACCACGATTGAATTCACCATACCATCGATAAACACTGGTCCTTGATGGAGCTTCATCGCCAAAAAATGAATTAAGTTCATCCATGCAATGTTGCTGAGTTAATCCACGTCGAAAGTTGTAAAAAATAATCGCACGAAAATGTTCACGATTTAATTCCATTTTTGGACCGAGATGAATCTTTTAAGTTACTGTAAACAACACAAATGGCGCTGGTATTTCAAAACGTTCTGAGTACGTAAAAGCCAAAAAATGTCAAACTTTGCGATACAGCTGTCAGTTGCCAGATTGCAACACCAGGGTTGCCAAGTCCCGAAATATAAAAGGCATCCCTCGTATTGGCGGATTAAGGTTATGTAGTAGTAGTGCAGAAGCTCCTACTTTAATAATTAGTTTACGAGAGAATTTAAAAATTCAATTGGGCAGTGTACTGCCTCATTAGTATCTACTGCTGTGTCTATCGGATAGAAAGTTGGCGCTTCCGCATTAAAGCATTAACTGCATCCACCTGCTTATTGGTTGCTGATAATATTGCGCGCTCTTTAAACCAATCCAAATACTTCGTTGCAAGATTTCAAATTTCAAGGTTTACTTTCTCAATCAGATCTTCAATATTTTGAATCAAAATGCAAATATTCGTTAGACCGCACTTGTGCCCACTTGCCGTTGGACGCTGTTCACTACCTGTTTTCAGCAAATTATTCGCAAAGTGAGCATTATCTTCTCCGGAAGTAGGAATTTTCAAAGACTTTTTCATCAATTTGATTTAATTTGACCCTACTGCTTTTTAATATGGTGGGATGTGTTTGTTAGTGTAATGATAAAAAAGCAGGATACAATCAAAATAATAGAGATGCAAAAGCAAAATTGCGCGGTATTGCCAAATGCATAAAATCGAAAATGCAGTAAGCAACAAAACAAATGAGTAGCTATGCGGGCGCGCATTTTCTCATCTTTGCTTTGCCTGCTGATCCCTACTGAATGCAGCTCGGCATATTTGGCACACAAAGAACTTTTTTGAGAAAAAGTCTCACTTTTGTAAGTAAACATTTCAAGGTTTAACAAACTTAAGGATATGTTTCAATAGATTGATTAGTGTTTGATGTAACGCAACAGTTGGTGATTTTTTACCAAATTGCCGGATAGCTAAGCTTTCAAATACAAAAACCCCTTGCAAATCGGAACACGCTGTGCAAAGTTATTACATTGAATAGATATTTCGGGACTTTATTTTATAGGATGTAAAGATGAATGAGACAATATTAAGACAGAAGGATTTGTCTAATGTTTTTGTTATTATGACAGATAACAACAACGAGTACTGTCATATTCTTTTTAACATTTTGTGTAGCTTCTGATGCCTTTTTTTTTTTGTAAACTTAAAAATCACTACTAAATATATTTCGGCTTTCCATTAAAAGTCTGATTTTCTATATGTAAGTACATGTATGAATATATGTATGTATATAAGTTGTAAATATGCATATATGTACATACATACATACATACTACTAGTCGCACTAAGGCAGCAGCTTCCTAAGCTGCGTTTTAATTCGAAATCGAGTTTAATGCCTTCATGCTTTATGTTTTTCTGTTTTTTCCTGTTGTTTTGTTTTCTTGTTTTACTAGCGAACCATGAAGAAACTGATTTTTGTGGTCGCGCGTCGAATAACTGAGGGCCATTGAACGCTGAGAATGCAAGCAACGATAGTATGAGATGTGTACGTATGTATGCAGTTAGTTGGCAAAGTTTACTGAATTCACGAAAAAACGAAATCTTAAAAATAATAAAAAAATGTAAATAAGTATTACCGCAGAAAATTTAGACTTTCTAAAGTTTCCTTCCTCCTCTGTTGCGGTCTGTTTACGCGCCGGTGCTTTAGAGTTCATGGAAGCGAAAGTGACAAAGTTGGAAGGTGTTTGAGGAATGTGGAAAACCACTTTATTATTTCCCAAATAAATATTCGAGTCGATTGAAAAAAATTTATATTTTTGTAAAAGTATATGTTTACCTTTGAAGTCAGAAATCACACCTAGATGGCGCTTGCGTCAATTACACGAATCTAAGTTTTGAGCCGCCGGAGTACGAAATGCTATCATTTGCAAAATGCTGCTCGCCGGTTACAAAAGCGTAAATTTTCGACATTGAATCATTGCAGGTGGTCACAAATGGCTGTAGTATTCCACATAAAGCAATGGCAAGAAAAGTTTGGTGAACACATTTTGCGTAGAATTCACCGTGTCAGCCCGTGCGTGTCGCAGATTTCAGGAATGCACTGGTGACCCGGAATCCACGTGATATTGCCAGTGGTTAACTCATGTGGTTTTTTCAAGTGCCAATTTTTAGTCTAATTTTTTTTGTCTAGCTCTTAAAAATAAACAGAAATTACATTTTCATTGAAATTATTTTTTGTTTAATCTTTTGTGAATAATGTAAAATCTTAAGATGTACATCTGGTATTTATTGGGAGGTTGGTTATTGTTATTTGGAACCATACAATATTTGTATGGAACAGCCATCGCTACTCTTGTTAATGGGCGCATGGCTGCTGAAACGAATCGCACCTGGAGTAAATTTTCCTCTTTCTTTTTCTTGAAATACATCTTTTTTTATATTATTGGCACTGCTTTCTTTATAATCCACGGATTTGTTTGCCTTCTGCATTCCAAATAATAGTAACCATCATCTTTTCAGACGATTGCGGCATTTTAAACTTCTTAGGCGATACTTCACCTTCTTTGTGCCATTACCTGAGTTAGTAATTGTAGCGTTGAGTTGAGTGCTCAATTAAAAATAAAAACAAATAAATAATTGGCGCGTACACTCCTGATAGGTGATTGGCCGACCTCCTCCTCCTATTTGTGGTATGCGTCTTAGTGTTGTTCCACAAATTGATGGCCCTACAGTTTCATACCGAACGGCAAATGGTTTTTTATGAGGAGCCTAACAATGAGTCTAACATTCTCTCACTTTTCAACGGAATACCCCAAGGGTCACCTCTCTGTAATCTTGTTCATAATAGCTTGCAAAGAAGTCAGCTCTGTTATATCCTCAAACGCTAATATTGAACACTTTGCTTATGCAGACGACGTGCTGATTTTCTCTAAAACTACCGATTTAACAACTGTCAAAAACTCATTCACTGACATCCTCTCTAAACTCGAACTTTGGTCGAAATCATCAGGAGCAAGTAAGTTTATTAACAAAAGCTTCACTTTTCACATTTGCCGTAAATATAAGTGTACTTTCCCCTCAATATCCATTTCTAACGTACTTAAAGTACTCGGAATTATATTTGATAAAAAATTAACTTTTAATCATCATTAGACTAAGCTTATTATCAAGACTAAATTTAATCAAGTATCACACTTGTCTTCAAAACACTGTCTAGTTCCTACACAAACGCTGGTAAATATAACTAAAGCTTTGATATTATCTAAGATAAACTTCGGATTAGCTATTTACGGACATTGCGCATACCATCTGAAACGCCTAGAACCGCCTTATCACGCAACAGGTAGATGGAGCATAGAGCTTTCCTACTTCTCCTATATATGTATTCCATCTTAGCGGAAGCTGATTTACCTAGCCTTGTGGAAAGGGTATCAAATAACACGCTGATGTGTATCCCTAGAGTTTTATATTGCAGAAATAAGGTTGATGAATTGAATTATTTACTGACGGATCTAAAATCGTTTGCGGTAACAAACAAAATAGGTACCACTATAACAGTTGGAGTTTTACCAAGTTACTGCTTAATTTTCACAGCCGAAGCTGCTGCGTTACTTCGCTTCCCAAAAAAACCATAAATACAGTAAATCGACAATCGAGGATATTTTGAACCCAGCTAGTAACTCGCCAGTAATCACAAAAATGCGCAACAGGTTCACACAACAAAAAGTTTCAGTCAAACTTATGTTTGTTCCGGGCAACAGTGGCATCAGGAGGCAACCAAAAATATGGAATATTAAGACCGTTGTTTGTCTGAGAATTGGCCATACAATTTCAACCCATTCGTATTTGCTATATGGTTTGCCGAAACCCCCGTGCCCGTTTTGTGGATTCAGCGAGTTCACCGTATCTCACTTCATGTACGATATGAAGTGCTACCTATTCAAAACGCCATAACTTTTTTGTGTGAAATTAGTTTTTATTGATTTCAAAGACAAACTTGTTCAAAGATGATTACAATTTTAACATATATTCACTTTAGCTCGATATGACCACCTTTTGCCTTGACTATAGCCTTCAAACGGTCAAAAAATGAGTTGCATACTGCATGAATGTGATCTTGAGGTATTTTGGACCATTATCGTATAATCGCTTTTTTCAGCGCATCCATACTGGCATATTTTTTAGTCCTAACCTTGCTCTCCAAAATGGTCCAGATGGAATAGTCCATCGGATTTGCCTCTGGCGAATTCGAAAGCCATTGTGTGGACGAAATGAAGTGTGGAACATGATTTTTTAACCAATCTTGGTTCACACGAGCTTTATGAGACGGTGCCGAGTTTTGTTGGAACGTCCATGGTCTACGACCGAAATGTTTGCGTGTCCACGGCTCTAAAGCAGCTTCTAAAACATTTTTCCGATAATAAGTCGCATTCACTTTGACACCAGGCTCGATAAAAACGATTGGAGAGCGTCCATCAGCGGTCACTGCGGCCCAAACCATTACTTGCGATGGGAAATTGCTTTGAGTGGCCATACGTAGGCTCAAATTCTCGTATGAGCGTTCGGTCAAGTAAACACGATCGTTTTGAGTGTTTATGAACTGCTCAATTGGGAAATTTTTTTTATCAGAAAACACAATGTTAGGAAACTCGCCACGTTCGTGCAAGCGCAACAACTCATTTGCTCTTTCGCACCGAACTTTTTTTTGCTGGGGTGAAAGATCGTGTGCTTTTTGGAACTTGCAAGCCTTGACCTTGAGCTCATTTTTCAACATGCGTCGAATGCTGTCTTGCCATTTTTCTTCCACTTCGACGTGGATTTCGTTCAAGTCGAGCCTTCACTTTTCGAACCATTTCTGGCGTTGTTGCGTTTTTTGGTCCACCTCCATAACGTTTTGCAACACTACCGGTATCATTGTAACGTTTTATAGTGCGATGCAGAAACATTTTATGCACTTTAAGGTGACTGAACTCACGAACAATGGCTGGTTGTGATTTTCCAGCCAAATACTCGTATAACGCAATCACACTATTACGTTTGAATTCGATCGCAGAAAAAAAAATTCAACAAAACTGAGACGCAAATGCTTTTGATGGATTATAAACAATATATTGAACTGTCATTAGAACAATTTTGACGTTGATGTCATGAGCTGTTTTACAGATACAAGCAGCGTGAAGTTGGATCATCGGTGTTTAAAAATATGAAACCATCTGAACTTCTGAAGCAGACAACGGACTATAATATTAGTTTCATAAATCAATTTGTATCTCGCTGTAAATTAAAAGTTTAACTTCATAGGCTTCTATATTATCTGGTATATATAGTACTGGTTACATCCACATACCTTCGATTGTACTATCTCCATCTTCTCGAGTATAGGAATAATATCATCTAGTAAACTTAGTATAATATAATTATTTCTCTTTTTCCTTCTTTATCTCAAGGATTTTCAAATAAGAGGTATTATTTTGATATTCAAAGAAAAATGCTATTTTTTAATATAAATGATCGGATATTTATTTCTTTATAAAGAGAAGGCATGCCGTTAATAGTAGAAAATAACATCATATTTGCCCGACGCCACGCTTACAGGACAATATCCTTTTCATGAAATTTTCCATAACCGAATTGCAAAGTGGCTGCACTATATCCTTGATAGCCTCACGAATTCCATCTTTGAGGTCTTGAATTGACCCTGGGCTGTTGGCGTAGACCTTATCTTTCACGTGGCCTCAAATAAAAAAGTCACAAGGTGTTAAATCCCAAGATCTCGGTGGCCAATTGTGATCACCTCTTCGAGAGATAACACGGTGCGGAAACTTTTCCCGTAAAATATCAATGGTTTCGTAGCTTGCGTGGCACGTAGCGTCATCTTGTTGAAAATAAACGTTGTCCAGATCAATACCATCCAATTCCGGCCATAAAATATCGTTAATCAGCTCTCGATAGCGATAGTTTTATCTCCGCTCGCACATTAAACTGACAACTTTGAATAGACGAAAAGGTGCTAACTAATCAATTCTAGAAATTTAATGACGGTTTGATTGTGAGAGTAAATTGTACCTAAAATATTGTACTATGTCAGAAGAATCTTTGAGCTAGAAACCTTCCTCTTTTAATGCTGCTAATGCATTGCAATAATTCATAGTCGTTTCTAAGATGCTATCAAAGTTTTAGATGGGAAATAAATTCACCTCAATAATATTCTGCATCCTTGTTAAACGAGATGAAACACCCACAGTGGTGAATATTCATATACCGCATCTCGAGCTGATTTATGAAAAGAGGTTATGGCGAAAGGTGCTTTATACACATACATACGCGAACAAAATATTGCACCCGAGTGACGCATTCGGTTTTATTATTGTTCGCAGCCACATTATTCTCTGTAAAGCTAGCTAGCATTCGATGTGTGGTAGTTAATGAGCTAGTATTCGATGGAGGAAGTCGAGAGTGCCTAGAATTGTACCGGTTGCTAAATGACAAATTAGAGGTGCGTGCAAAACAAATATCCTTCTATATTTAACTGCAGTTATGCTTTTAAATAGCACTATTTAATAATTTTTATTTGAAGTTACTTCATTTAGGCTCAAAATAAATAATTTTTTAGAAATGTGATTTTAAAAATAAAATGTATTGTAGTTGAGTCGGAGAAAAAAATGTAAAGATAAGAAAGAATTTCGCGCAATCTCTTAACTTAAAATAAAATATTTTTGAAATTTTATTAATCAATTTTAATTTACTTTTCCAACTAGTACAAAATTGGTTAATTTGACCGCAAATGAACCTAAAATTTTTTGGACCTACAATGAACTAGTTATTATGTGATATAATTTTAATGCAGAGGCTCACAACAGACATTTCGTAAGAAATTGCCATGTTACATTGGTATTGAAAGCAGGTAGAAGACGAACTGCTTAAGCTGCTTAGCTGCAAAGCAAACCGCTTGTAAGGTATGCAGTTCAGTACTAGTAGATTTCTCTGCTGGGTTACCATACTCACATCAGTAGGCCTGCATGCTCAGCTTCACTAGCTTCGTTGGGGTTTGCCACCCCAGAAAAAATGATAGTAAGGGTTGTTTTCTCACCGCTGCGTGGGTTGGCTGACCATGTACATACATATAGAGAGCATCCACCCCGTTATGATGATGTTAGGATTCGTCGTGTGTTGCGCGCATGCACATATACATATGCACACGCAGGAAAAAGGAACATTTTCGTCCTTCTTATAAGCTGAATGAAAGTTACTATCAACAAGGACCGTGTGGCCTAATGGATAAGGCGTCGGACTTCGAATCCGAAGATTGCAGGTTCGAGTCCTGTCACGGCCGAAGTGGTTTTTTTTTCAAAGTATTTTTTTAAAAGAAATTATTAAAAACAAATATGTTTATTGTTATGCATTCATTATTTTGCTATTAACAATTTTTGCATTTTTAAACTGCACACAACTTTTGAATGAATATTTTTTTATAAATATGGAAATATAATTATGCTAATTAAGTACTGTTACTCAAACTTTCAATTATTGGCATATTTGTAAGTAAGCGTTAACTAGCAACTGTAAGCTGTGATTTTACGTAATTTTTATTTGCCAATGAAGTAGGAGCAGCAGCAATTTTTATATTAATTTTATTTTGTACTTCGTAGTTGGCTAATGAATCACTATTAGGTGATTGCGCTTCTTGTTTCAGACGTTTTGTTATTCAGCGGCATTTTTATTTTATATAATCTTTTTTGGTCTGTTTGTGTATCTTGCATCATACCATATTTCATATTATTTACTTGTTATCGCATTAAAGCATCTATCTAGGAACTTTGTTGCTGCAAAAAAACCAGTTTACTCAAAAATTAAAACAAATTACTTAATTTCATATTCGATTCATTTAAAAGGCAAATCATAAAATCTTTGCGCTAATAGCTTTGCCAAAAAGCATTGCCAATAAATTCGCTTTCTGACTTTAAGTCAAATGTCAAATATTGTCGTCCTCCCTTCTAGCGCCTTCCGCGGGAGTTTTGCTAAGCAATACCTTGACTGCAGTTGCGATGCCTTGAGTGTTGTTGCAAATTACTCACAAAAGAATATTACCATTTCAACTTCGCAAATAAATGAGGTTGAATACCAATTTTATATTAGACAGTGGTTTTTCTATTGCTTTAAACCGTTAGGGTAATGACAGCTGCAAATTTCATTTGAAATTAACAACCAATCAACGCAATTCAAGTTTGGGTATGTGTTGCGAAAGCCACATATATGTATATGATATTTTTCTCTGAGTTGTGCTAAGTGCTTTTTTTGAATTAAATTTGTATTTCATGCCATAGCTCACACTGATACATATACGATATGTAGCTTTTTTGAGATTTCTGAATGGAAAACTCCTCTGCTTCAATTTTCAATTGAAATTGTCTGTATGTATGGTATGAGCAGTAAGATACTTGACGAAACATAGTGGCTGTTCTTCCACTATGGCTGTTCTTCCAATACAGCGTTTACCAGCGTGGCTGAAGGAATTTATTTTGAATATGCCTTTATTTATTTATTTATTTATTTAAGTCTATGAATTACAATCCTTACAGACTATGATACAAAAGTCGCTTAGACTAAACTACTGATATAGATGTATTTAAAAACAACTATAATATAGAATTCAGGAGATTTAAAAGTGCTACTCTTGAAAGCGAAAAATCGAGAACAACATCATTATGCCCGTAAGGCACAAGTAATGGGAGCATTACTGGCATACTTAGTTTTAAAGTTTCCCCATAAAAAGGGTAGAAGTTCCTAAGAGATCGCTGGGAAACATTAAAACGAATCCTTTCCAACAAGTAGGCACAATCAATTAGTCTAGTAATAATAGTATGAGTAAAAGACAAATACAGTATAGACCTACGAATTTCTAAGAACTTGAGACTTAAAAGCATAAGACGAGAAGAATATGACGGCATGGCATATCACTATATTTATTTCATGATTTATACCGCATCTAACAATTTGCTCCCTCATAGGAAAGATCTCATTTTAATAATTACTCTTAAGGTTGCTGCTCTACTTTTTTCTACACTGAACTATAAATTCAGTTGACGGCGCTTATTAAATCATATGGTTTGTTTTCGTTACACACTTTTTTCGTCTTGCTCCAAATCTATCGTTAATACATTGTTGTTAAACAAAAAATGTTCAATAAAAAATTATAAGGCGCAAAGTATGTAACGTATTTTAATAAACATTTTCTTGACCGTTATCAGAAAATGATAAAGTTTTTTCAGCGACCGCTGAGAGACGATGCAATTTTTCATGTAAATCAAAAGAACAGATTTTCCCCTTTTAACATAGTCCGGTCAAATTAGGCCAAAACGTAAGGGTGAAGCTACTAAATTTCATAACAAGTTGAAAATGGATGAAATTGTTCAAAACATTTGTAAAAATAAAATTTTAAAGCTGCCAATCGATCCGGCCAGGGGAAAAATTGACTCGAAAACGGTCAGTTTTATCGCAAAATTAACTCAGACAAAAATTGTAGATCATAAAATTTTCTTTTCTACAAAAAAGGTTTCAATGATTTTTTCCCTAATACCACCGTTTCTAAGATATAACGAAGTAAAGAGTTGCAAGTGTCATAACATGCACACATTAACCGGACTATTCCATTTATTTGTAGTAAAAGGACTCAGCAAAGCCTAGTGAACTAATTTTTTTTCCAACGAAAATTGCCATTTTGGTTCGCGCATTTATTGTGAACAACTTACCTAAAGAAATTAATTCTTTTCTTAAAAGTTTTTAAAAGAAGCTATATTATATACAAAAGGTCACTAAAATTTTGTTAAAAAATATATATATATTTTCCTGTAACCCCTTGTGGAGCATAGGGCGTCAGAAATATAGAGCATCAAAAATGTCATCTGTTTTTGTTGTACAATCTTTTACTAGCTGAACTAAGAATGTCCTGCGAGAAGATTGTGAATTTTATTATTATTAATATGAGGCGACCTAAACGATCTACAGTAAACGCTTTTAACAGAGCCGAGAATTATAAGCAACGAGTTATATATATTGTATATAATTGGCTCGTACACCCTTTTTGGGTGTTGGGCCGAGCTCCTCCTCCTATTTGTGGTGTGCGTCTTGATGTTGTTCCACAAATGGAGAGACCTACAGTTTCAAGCCGACTCCGAACGGCAGATATTTTTGTGAGGAGCTTTTTCATGGCAGAAATACACTCGGAGGTTTGCCATTGCCTGTCGAGGGGCAACCGTTATTAGAAAAATGTTTTTCTTAACGAGTTACTTCACAGCTTTATTATAAGCGACTAACTAAAACAATATGTAAATTCAAAAAATCAATTATTCGGATTGCCTTTGCAGTGCTTACTATGTTAGCTACTTTTCCAATATCTTTTTACACCCAATAAATTTTTTTGTATTTCAGCTACATAGACGTTTGTGAATTTTAATTAGTCAAACACTTCTCTCTAAAACTGCATCATTCACTCTGTAAATGGATAAATATTCACTATTTCTGAACAAATGGAATAATTGGCTATTTTCTTTACCTACTCGTATCTATTGTATTTCTCCTTGTGTACCACTGAGTGCAATTGTGTCAAGATTGGGCGCTTAACCACTATTACACCGCACACCCTTTTTTTTGAAGGTCATAAACGTGAAATTTTAACACTCTCGCATTTGCCATTATTCCCCGAGATGCAACTTGCTCCATCTGCAAGTTTCTGCAAGTTCTTCTGTATTATAACCTATTTTTGCTGGACACTTAACGAACTATAAATTAAATTTTATGAAATATTTTTAACCGGATGCCTTCTAAAATGTCCCATTAAACAGGTACATTTCTTTTTATATAGCTGAATGTAAACTAGGACGGACTGGAAATCGTATTTTTTGAAAATCCTCGATCCGAGAGCCCAATACATGGTTTCTGGAGAATTAGTTTTTACCCCTAGCTAATAATTGTTTTAGACATATTTCAATACCACTGCTACCTGGTGAATTTTCATAATAAGAGACTTATGACCTGCTCAGAGAGTTCCTGTGCCATCAAGATATACCATATATACGATTTTTCAAAAATTCTGCATCTGTGGTGCCATGTCTAGTAAGTGGTCTTTTAATAAACTGTGCTAAATTTAGTAAGTACACTCATTTCGTTTGATTTCATTAAGTGAGATTTTGAAAGTTAATCAATTGAACTACGCCCAAAGCCTGTGCAGTAAACATTTAATTTTCGTCATTATCAATGGAAAAAACTGCTTTATGAAAAACCCTTTATCGGCAAGGGAATATATAACTAGCGAGCCGCATTTGATTTTACTTGGTGTATGCGAATAGCGCACGCCATTGTGCTGAGCCAAAATCACTTAGGAGTTACTGCGCTTATAAAGAGGAATAAGAAAAAGGTCATTATAAATATATGCCAAGCTATTTCGTCCATTATATATGCCAAGCTACCTAGCCATAGACATAAACATAACGGAATCGCGTGTGCACTGACTGTTTATTTGGTTACATTTGTCTTCATTCACGACCAGATCCATTCGCTTTGCTTCATTACATAATTTAGAAAAGTCTGAAATAGTACCAGGTGTGGTTATTGAAGTCTTTGATACCAATATTTTCGGTGTACGCTAACTAAAATTGCTCTAAAATCATTCTCACAAAATATGGTTCTTTAACGATTGAGTTGGTGGAGCTTGCGCATTATTTTCTATTATTTTTCAACAGAAATCACAGTATAGCGAATCACCCTGTTAGAAATCTTCATACACATACCAAATCTGATGGAGCTGCTGGTATTGCTAAAGTCGTTTTAGATAGCAGTTTTAGTTAGTTTGGGCGAACTAAATGTAGATATCACGGCATATAGACACTTCCTTTGTGTAGTGTCGAAAATGGCCTTGATATCGACAAGGAGTTGATATGTGTACCAACATCCATGTAACGGCAATTGCTTACAACATTTACACGATTTAATTTAATGTACCGGAATGCGTGTAATAAAAAATAGGTACTACAATTTTCCTCACAAATAAAACGTATATAATTTAATGTTATGGCCAAGAATTTAGCTTTATTATAAAGATAAGGGTTTGCCATTATGTTTTAAAAATGATTTCGGGCAAGTGGCCACCGCAGCAGGCTCGAATAAATTCCAGCCGAGAGGCCCATTTTTCGACCACTTTTTGCAGCAATTGGGGCCGTATGTCAGCAATAACGCGCCGAATATTCTCTTCCAAGACGTCAATCGTCTCGGGCTTATCTGCGTAGACAAGCGACTTCACATAGCCCCACAAGAAATAGTCCAGCGGTGTTATATCGCACGATCTTGGAGGCCACGCCACAGGTCCACGGCGCGAGATAAAGCGCTCACCAAAAGTTTCCTTCAATAAATCGATTGTTGCGTTGGCTGTATGGCATGTAGCGCCGTCTTGTTGGAACCAAAGGTCGTCCACATCAACATCGTCCAATTCAGGCACGAAAAAGTCATTAATCATAGCTCTATAGCGCTCTCCATTGACAGTAACATTATGGCCGGCTTCATTTTTAAAGAAATATGGACCAATGATTCCCTCTGCCCATAGAGCACACCAAACAGCGACTTTTTGAGGATGTAACGGCGTCTCAGGCGGCCGCCGTAGCCGAATGGGTTGGTGCGTGATTACCATTCGGAATTCACAGAGAGGTCGTTGGTTCGAATCTCGGTGAAAGCATAATTAATAAAAACATTTTTCTAATAGCGGTCGCCCCTCGGCAGGCAATGGCAAACCTCCGAGTGTATTTCTGCCATGAAAAAGCTCCTCATAAAAATATCTGCCGTTCGGAGTCGGCTTGAAACTGTAGGTCCCTCCATTTGTGGAACAACATCAAGACGCACACCACAAATAGGAGGAGGAGCTCGGCCAAACACCTAACAGAAGTGTACGCGCCAATTATTTATTTTTTTTTTAACGGCGTCTCAGCAATGGCTTGTGGATTATGTTCACTCCAAATGCGACAATTTTGCTTATTGACATACCCATTCAACCAAAAGTGAGCTTCATCGCTGAATAAAATTTTCTTGTGAAAATCGGGATGCGTCGCGCGAACCGAACCATTATTTTCGTAATAAATTTGCACGATTTGCAAACGTTGTTCAGGTGTAAGTCTATTCATTATGAAATGGCAAACCAAACTGAGCATAAATCAAGTGACAGCTGTCAAAAAGACCATCTACGAAAAAAGTAGTGCCAACTTGAAAACCTAACCTCTAAAAAAAACACCCTTTATGATTTTGACTATGACCCTGCACCGAAAATATTCCTCTGTGCAAAAGTTTAGCTCCGCCCGAGCTTAGACTCTTCTTTATCAATTTTATTACCGTACGGATGTATTGTTGCACTGGAATACCCACTACTGGAATACAGCACTAATTGCGCCATATAACTCAGCTATAAATCCCGTTAATTTATTTTGGTTTATTAATTACTAAATTTTATATGTTGAAATACAATTTTTGCAATTTCTAATTAGTAACACTTCAATAACTTTGAATGTGCGCTTTTGGGGCCGCACCTAAAATTCGTACAAATGTATTGGTTATATACATATATTATTTGTTATACATATGTATATGTGTAGCAGTCAATTTAAAATCTATTCAAAAGCAATTTTATAAAAAGTCTTAATTGAAGGCCGTTATGAGATTTTGGTGCGCAAAACGGTGCTTTTGGCCATTTTTTGCGCCACTGAAGTATTGTTCGGATATCTTGAAAATTATGAATTATGCAATAATTAATGAAGTGTTACTTAGGAGAGGGTAATTTGATTTTCATGAAAATTAATTAACTATTTTGTTTTGTCTGAAAGTGAGGTAGAGTGTTTAAAAAACTTACTGACTCAATAAATCAATTTCGGTAATTGTTGAAGTCTATTTTATTTCAGTTTGAGTGCGCATGCAAAAGCGCATAGGAAATTAATTGCTTAAATGTATACAGGCTTACGCATTTAATGCATTAGCATGGCCCGAAATTGGCCTGGAAAATTGGTTTTCCAGATGTACCCTTTAAATTTGTTCTGTGACCAAGCAAATGATATGCCTTCTTTTATTTTATTTCAATTGTGTACCCAACTCGTAAACATTTTATACCGAATTTAAGGAAAAGTGCATTGAAATACAATGGTAATTTACAAAGCATGGCGGCAAGGGGAAATATTAAATAAAAATTAAAAAAATTAAAAAAGTGTGACTCTGTTTTTGGGCCTGCCTAATATGCATGTATGCTCATTTTTTGCAGTGAGAATACTAGCTCAGAATCATTGAAGGAGCTGGCAGGGGACTTGCACATTGCTTATGGATTCGTTCAGGATATTGTAGTTTGAGTTTGCGCCGTTACAAAGACATGATTTCTAAGGTTGAATCCGACCACTATTGGACACGAGACGTGAGTGTATCAGTACGACATGCAATCCAGATATCAGGGTAATGAGTGGACGGCTCCGAATGTACCAAGCCTAAAAATAACGTTGTTTTCAGTCAAAAAAGAAAGCAATGATCACGGTTTTATAGGTTACAACTGTATTGTATACCAGAAGTTTTTGCAGAAGGTCACACAGTTAATAAGGACTATTACTTGGGCGTTGTGAGATGTTTACGTGAAGCATTGTGAGAAAATCACTCATGGATCGTGGACACTGATAACGCTCCGTCTCACAGTGTCTTCATTATCCGAGAAAAGTTGACCAAGAACGAGAGAAATACCATCCAACAGCCATATAATTCACCTGATGTGGCTGCCTGGAATTTTTTACTGTTTATTCGAGTCAAGAAACCACTACGGGGAACACGTTTTACCAGCCGACAAGAAGTAATAAAAAAATATAAGACGCTCTGATGGCTATACCGAAAATAGAGTTCCAGAAATCCTTCGACAGCTGGATCAAATGCTGGAATAAGTGCGTTGCAGTTGATGGGGAGTACTTTGAAGGCGGTTACGTTAATTTTGAGGAAAAAACTTGTATTTAGAATTTTCTGAATATATTCTGGGAATTTCTTGATCAGGGTCGTGCGCTTCTTCTTCTTCTTCTATTACTATAAATAGGAGAGTTTCAAATGTCAAGATACAAGAGAATATAAATATTGATGGAGTCATGGATAGAATCATCTGCTTTCTTCGTCCAATATGAACTAGTGCAATGTGTTGCAGTTGCATACTACTTCGATAACCGATATGATGCTGATGCATGGCACACAGCGCCGCAACGTGGTAAAAATACCAGTTGCTAGCATTGAAAAGTAATAAAAGACAAACAATTTTAGCTGCGAAGCAAACTTAAAGTGAGCCACCGCGCATAACTGGTAGGTTTGACTGCAGGGTAAAAATCCCTTCACAAGTGGTTATATAGGCATGAACATGCATGATCGTCTATATTTGTGAGTGTGTCTGTGCTGAGTTAACAGTAAACGCGTGAGTAACACAACAATCATGTTCGGCATACTAATTTTGACCTCTGCGGCAAAGTCGCCGAAATCGATTTGGACTGATGTCGTTCTCGTGAATAGCTGCTTCTTGTGAGGCTTTATTACTCAGTTAGTGCATAGAGAATAAAAACTAAAAGTGCACATTTATTTACATAAAACTCCTTAATTACGAATTCATGCAACAGTACAACGCCTACACGCTCGCCAACAATAACATAAAGAAGAAAAAAGTTTAGCTCCGATTGGGGAAATTCCCTAATAGTACTTATATTCTTGTTTCATTTCAAAATATTTGCTTTGGTTTGTTTATATGTATGCATGCACTCATTATACGATACACAAACATACAGATTCAAGCACACCTTTGTAGCTGGAGGCTAGTTTTTTATACATTTTCTGAGCTTTAAGCCACGTAACGTCGTGCAAATATAAAAAATTTCGACTTAGAATTCGTTTTACCTTTTGCAGCTGCTGGTAGCACATACACACATATATATACATACATATTTACACAGCATATAACAGTTAGGACATTGCGACACTTTTCGTATCTGCGCTTTTGATCTGAACGTGCCAGATAAGCGTCGGCGACCATTGTGCGGCAACAGCCTCAGGCGCAGGCGTTGCTCTGGCCAGTCGTTGAACCGGTTCGACAAAGAAGTAAAATTAGCAAAAAGCAAAGAACGAACTAAAAAGATTAAAACACAGAAACAGCAAGTTTTTGGCAAAGGAAAAAAGAGTTTTGGCAAACAAATTTAACACTTAAAATTTGTATGCCCTTCAAGCATATTCAAAATATTTTATATCCAAGCGTGTTTAGAGCATGAACAGTGCTCATAAAAATATTGGCATAAATAACACATCTTTCTTACTTGTATAGGGTTTTCTTATAGGGATCTTTCGAAGTAAAACAAACAAAATGAAAGTTAGCATTTCATAAAGGAAGCTTATTCTGTCGTGTTTTTGTTGTTCTTAAAGTAGCAGCATAAATTATATGCCAGAGTTTAAAGGGATGGCTACTGTATAGCCTATCATTGGTGATGGGTATTTTAAACAAACTTTTCATCTAGGATTTCCATCGGTCATTACTAGTGGTGAGTCTTTACATAACTTGGAGTCCCTTCTGCAGTAGCTGCATAGAGGTTGATTCGGGATGGATCATTTTAACAAGCCTTCTTTTGCGTGACCAAAATCAAGGTACCTTTGCTGTGATTTTTCATATGCCAGGGAAACTATCGAGCTTGGATATTTGCCCCCTTCAGAACTTTGTTATCAGCACGCAGCGATCCATCCATAATTTTTAATAATAACCGTTCAAACAAAGCCTTCTTTTTCTTACTCTCACTTATATTTTTAATGCTATCTCATTGGTCAGATTCGTTATTTAACTGAATAAGTGAGCTCCTTGAGGGCAGTAATCTCCCTAACTTAACCTATGACTGAACTAATCAAGTCAATTCTGAAACTCGGCTTGAAATACATCGCTGCACTTACTTCATGAGTGCACTTCTTAAGTTAATTGTGGCGAAACTAAAACAAAGCATACTCGTGTTCGGCAGTTATAGCCAAGCTGCTCTAAAGGCCTAAGAAACCGCTCACAGCTCTTAAAAAATAATCCAGGAGTCTAAGTTGAGGCTAAACACTATTCGAATGTGGAATGAGCTTGAACTTGTATGTGCATTAAAGGCAGCGTACCGTCTGCAAAATAACCAAACAAAAGGGGCCCAATTTCAACAAATCCAGAACTGACGAATGGCACGGCATAGAATGTTGGGAGAATTCTCGATGGTTAACTTGAAAGCAATTGTAGAAAAGAAAATAGGCGATATAGGCAGGTTCATAGTCAAATAAAGAGCAGTTCTATAAGTGGTGTATAAAAATGGCTTCTTTTGTGCTTATTGGGTCTGGGCTGTATCACTCAGATAACACCCCCTCCACCATCACCGTCTGCCGAATTGGCGAACTGCAGCTCTTTGGAGCGTTCAATTAGACCATCCGCAGCGGGAACATTCAGATACATCAGTAGTAGTACCACCTGCATCAGAACCAAGTGTTTCCAGAAAAAGTCGCAACATTTTTCTCAAACAGAGGGGGAGTAAGCTATGAACTCTAATTATGAAGCACCATCCATAGGGACAACATGTGGCCACCACAAGCATCATCGAGAATAGTATAGAGTATTTTCTTTGCCACTGCCCGGCTTTTGCCAGACTTAGATGGAACGTGTTATATATTGATATATTGAGAATTGACGAGTTACACTTTTTTGCCCTCAGCAGTCTCCACCTCACCTGACTCTTCCTAACCTCTTGGCCTTAAGTACAACGAGTAGTATTGCACGAGTGCATTCCATCCATACTTATTTAATTAAGTGAATTTATACGAAATATTGCGAGATTAAGAGAGCCCAATGGCTCTCTAGCTTATAGTAAAAATCCTGTTTAATTTTCTAGATCCTAGATTCGTCTCTCCGACTCATGCAACTAAAGCAAGCCAGCTCGAACACCAGTGGGCGGAATCTGAATGGTTACATACTTGGTGTTTCTTATTCTAATGCTTGTGCGTTTTGGTGAACTCGGTAGAATGAAAAATAAATCTTGCTTTTATCTTAAGTAAAAGGATCTTAAGGACCAGGAACTAATTTGACTATTATACAATTTTATTAATTTAGATCTGTTAGGCATCAAATTGTTCAGTGCTATATTGGAATTTATTTTCAACTGGTTAATCTTCTGATTTCTTTTGCAGGGTATTCACTTGCACATATAAAATTACCCCATATTGTATATATATGTACATACTTATGCCCAAATAATAGAGTCCAGTCGTTCCGTCTCTTTAGACAGCGCGAGCCAAACTCGATCGGCAACTAATCGAATTCAATGCAAAAAAAAATGTTATAAAAATGTGTATATACATATACATACATACATACACTATGTTTTTATGTGTATATGCACAAAGTATATACATTAAGAAATATAATAAAAGTCAAAATAATCCAGCTGCAGGCTTTTATTTGTAGCAGTTAAACGAAAGGTATGTGCTCGATTTTGCGCAAGAAAATAAAACAATAAAACAACAATATCAGTGAGAATGCGAAACTAATCATTTACTATTCAGAAATATTTACTTGTACCCAATCACTTCTACACGTGCACTTAGGGGCCTTTTGCTGCTACTTCAGTTGAAGCTGCGGCGATTTACGACCGGTCACAGTTTATGTAATCAAAATTTAGCAGAGTTGCACTTATAAGAAATTTGTGCTACTTCACCCACACAAGCAACACCCACACACCGGGGGGTATATCTACATGCATACAAATTATTTGACAATTTTAGCAATGCAATCGAATTTAAAGTCGCCAAAGGCCTTCATAGCAAAGTGTTAATAAGCTTGTCAATGGGCAACTGTATCAGTCGCCAAGTAAACAGTTTTTAATGATATTGTTGGCAAGTGCTTTGTTGTTGTTATGGTATAATTTTCCTTCATACTGCGTTTGAAGTGTATTTTTTTTAATTTAAGCAGCAACTGGTACTTGTAATTCCTTAAATGTATTTGGCTTGCCTATCGCTTCAAAGAAGAAAAAAAAAATCAAAAATCGATCATTAAAAATAGACAAAAGCCAATCAAAAGCACCAATTAATTGTTCATCAAATGAAGAAATTGGCATTTTTGGGTTAATGATTGTCTTTTATTGTTTTTTGATTTTTTGGATAAACGCGTTAAAAAGTAAACCATATACAATATTTTAGAAAAATACAAATATATGAATATATATGCATGTATGTATTAATTAGATTTTATTTATTTTTTTATTTAGATGTTGCGCGTGATTCACAGTACCACGCACTTGGATGCTTGTCTAGTGCACCCGGCGAGGTGACTCTCTCTTGTCAAGTGAGCACTTCACATTCGCCCAGATTCGCAAAGTCTCTGAAGCTCAACTAGGGGGAGAGTCACTTTGGTGGAGCGAATAGGAGGTCCTCTGGGTTGAAATATTTGCCGTTCGGAGTGCGCTTAAACCTGTAGGTGGGACAACTTCAAGACGCACGCCACAAATGGGAGGAGGAGCTCGGCCTAACACCCAAAAAGGGTGTACACGTCAATTATATACATATGTATATATTACACTATATATGCCAATGTACATTGCATGCTTGCGGGATTATATTAGCTAAATGAGAGGAGTAGGTGGAACAAAGAGGGCTTTTAAGGGAATTGCACCACACCGCAGTCCATTTTGTTTCTGTTCCATTAGGTATTCGTTTCCGTGCTTTGAACTGGCTCACTTAAAGAAAAAATTTATATTCTAGAAATTATAGCCGCATGTGAGCGGCTTGTTATTTGTTAGAATTTATTTTGAATGCGAAAATTATTTTACGAGGAGTTCACAGCTTTATATGCACTCATATTTTTTCTTTATATTTTTGCACATTTTTTTATGTGGAGGCCAAGAGAAATTATTGAATTTGTCGATAAGGAGTTCCCGTCTAAATAGAAGAGCTTTGTTTTGCAAACTTAACAAAAATGCTTCCTCGGGATCGGCCCGTAGGCTGTTCACAAAAGAAAGGCCCTAATTTGTTGGCCCTACTAAGAAGGTTGTTTAAGGAAATTCGTACCTCCAAGGCAGGCCTTGCACTAATAAAAATATCCACTAGTCGAATTTTCATTGTATTGCGTACAAACATACTTATTCATATGTATATCCAAGTAGGTATGTATGAAAAATGTGTGTGCAGCGCAGCACAATGCCCACAAGTCGACTCAGTTAGTTCGTCGGGCTACATAGCGGAAAATAAAAAGTGAAAGTAAATATTGAGACAGCGCTGCAGAGCGGAACTGAAACGTGAAACTAAGCACAAGCATAAAGTCAAAGCTTTAAAGCTGTTGCTTGAACATTTGAGAAGCCGTAGTTCGGCTATAAAACGAAGCGGCAGTAGCGACGACTACGTATCTATTAAACCCACCAATGGAGTGCAACTAGTAGACGGTTAAAATGCCGACAAAAAGCGAGTACATGGACATACATATATAACTCTGCGTGTATGTATATGATTGTTGGTGCTCGTATATAAATCCATAAATAATCACGCAATGGTTGAGTCAAGCGAACGCAATTATCGCATGAAATGGTTAAAGTGATTGGATTTATCGTTCGACGATTGCCGAATAAGGAGAGCCAATAATTCGATTGCAATGTAACTACCCAGTACAATTCAAAAAATGTAAAAAATAAATTTTATAAAAAATGCGATAAGCTGCTTGAACAGCTAAGCAATTGTCCGCAGAGGGAGAGAATTACAAGAAACGACAAATGACTTGCTATTTGCCCTGGCGAAACACACACATACGCATACCATATGCCTACATGCATTTAAGCATGGCTTACTTACGTGTAGCAAGTACATGGTTTTTCAATAAGGGCGGGTAGATGTTGAAATGGAATAAAATGGCGTTTGCTGTGTGGCACGTAGCGCCGTCCTGCTGGAACCACATGTCGTCTAGGTCCATATGGTTCAATATGGGCCATAAGAAATTGGAAGACGTGGTGGTCTACCGAAAAATGGGCGCAATGAAAGAACACTCATTGTGATAATAAAGTTTTATCATTTGAACGTGCTGTTCAATCGTGTAACTTGTCATGATGATTTGGTATAAATAACTGAATAATAAACAAAAGATTTGACAGATGTTACCAAAGCAAAATGGCTGCCACAGGGCGTCAAAATCGACCTGCGCCAATTGAAAAAACCTTTACAATACCTTAACACGTTGGCGGACACTAAAAATTTCAGGGAGCTGCAAAAATAGACAGGCAATTATTTTTGAAACTAGTTGTAATATCCAAAATCTGATTATACATATACAGTGGTGGAAAAAAAAATAGACTCTTACCTTTGATATGCATTTCATCGTTCATATCTTAAATAATATTGCAATATTAAATACCGATCTTGCACACGTTTGTTTGTTTCAATATACTGCTCTCAACAACAACAAAATTATTTACCTTCCCAGCATAAAAAAAGAGAAAACACCATCCATGCTCGTAGAGTACCTAAATAGGTTGGCAAATTAAATAGACTCATAACAGTTTAAATGGGAAAAGCTCCGTTAATTTCCACTTAAAATTTTTCAAATCAAAGAAATTAGCTAATCCAGTATTGTATTGTCATGAATAATTATTCATTAGCGTGCTTTTGAATTGAATGTTTGTAAAATGGGTCGCCGCGTTCATTGTACAGAAAGTGAAAAAAAAAATCATAGAAAATCTTCGGGAAAAAGGTTATACCATCAAAAATATTGCCGAAATTGTTAAAAGATCCGATCATTTAGTGAGAAATGCGCTTAAAAGCAAAAATAGAACCGACGAAAAACGGGGAAGACCACGGAAGACGACCATACTAGAAGACCGCGCTATGATCCGAATATCGAAGTCGCAGCCCTTTGCCACATCCAATGATATTAAAAACACTTTGAACCTGCCTATCAGTTCGCGAACCGTTCGTTATCGTTTGGAATTAGCAAATTTAACCGGGCGCATAGCGAAAAATGTTCCACTTTTAAGTAAAAACAATATCCAAAACAGAATGTCTTTTGCCAAAGAGCATTTAAATGAGCCTAGCAAAAATTGGAGAAATATACTATGGTCTGATGAAAGCAAAATGAATCTTTTTAGCAGCGATGGTCGCACTTATGTCCACAGACCTCCAGGCAAAGAACTGACAGCACGGTATACAAAAAAAACGGTGAAACACGGAGGCGGAAGTATAATGGTATGGGGCTGTTTCTCATACTATGGTGTTGGGCCATTGTACCGAATCGATGGTATAATGGATTCGGCAAAATACTTGGATATTTTACAAAATGTTATGATGCCTTATGCTTCAGAGGAGATGCCGATAATTTGGCGCTTTCAACAAGACAATGATCCGAAGCACTCTGCAACTGTAACAAAAACTTGGCTGCGTAATGAAGGTATTCGGGTACTGGAATGGCCCTCGCAGAGCCCAGATCTCAACCCAATTGAGAATTTATGGGGAATAGTGAAGCGAGAGCTCTCTAAAATGCCAAAAGCTACGAATAAAACGGATCTATGGAGAAAAGTGCTACAGATTTGGCAAACAATTCCAAAGGAACAGTGTGAGCGGCTCGTGGACTCGATGCCCCGAAGGTGCGCTGCTGTAGTCCAAAATCGAGGTTCAACCATTAATTATTAATGCGTATTTAAAGTTTTGTATCCTTTTTTTAGTGAAATAGCTGTTATTTGAAAAAAATTTGAAATAAAATGAAAAAAAGTCTATTTTTTTTGCCAGCCTGTTTAGGTACTCTATGAGCAAGAGTCGTGTTTTCTCTTATTTTTTAATGGAAAGGTTAATATTTTTGTTGTTGTTGAGAGCACTAGATTTGAACGAAGAAACGAGTACAAAATTATTAAACAATTGTGCAACAATATTGGGGATATGAACGATCAAATGCATTTCAAGGCTAAGAGTCTATTTTTTTTCCACCACTGTATTATAAGAGTAGTCAGAACATCGTATTTTAACTGTTATATGAAAGTACTTAATGAATCAAGTGGTCATTACTTTGAAATGTATATTAATTACAAAAACTTAAAATTACATGAAATGAAATGAACAAAACTTGGCTTTAAAATTTGAATGCTGTAGCATTCACGCCATTTTGCATCACTATAGCATTTACGTCCGCGAATGTGACATACCAAAAAAAAAATTTTGTAAAAACATTGAAATGGAGTAACATTTCTAAAATCCTCTATTACGAGGCGATGCAAAACCTTTAATCGTGCTTTTATCGGAATTTCAAAAAATGTTTTTTTTAATTAAAGAATACGCTTAAGAATAATTCAAACTAAAAAACTCAAAAAACAAAAAATAATAATAATTAGAAAAATGGTGGAAACCTTTATTTCAAGTTTGGCGTAGCTCCTCTCGGCCCGACACGTATCGAGACGAAAACTATAAGTTCGTTGTTTCCAAAATTATATTTTTCAAGTTAGTCGGAGTCATAACTCGAATAAATCTTGACGTACAAGCAAAACATTTATATTCCGTGCGGAAGATTTCTTTCTTTGTATGTAAGATTTCTTTGATAAACAATTTTTAAACAATTTAATAATTTTTGTGTTTTGTTTTTAGAAAATTTTGAAGTATTTTTTTATGCTCACCATTTTTGCAAACATCGAGATATCAAAACTCCTTTTTTTCAAGCTATTCATATATAAAGGGTGTTTTTAAGAGTTTGAGAATTTAAAATGATAACACAAAACTGAAATATTGTTGGAATAATTTTTTTTATTATAATCTGGTAGATAATTTCATGGCGATTATTTTTTGAATATGATATGTGGCATATGTCCATCGCGGCTATGGCATGGTTCATTCTAGCAGTCCAATTTTAAACTACTTTTTCTAATAAATCTGAATGGTAATTCTAAATGAGCCCAATTAGCAAAAATGTGACGCAAACGATGGTAATTTGTCTTCAATTCTTGCACGAGCTGTATTTTATAAGCACATAAGCTAAGATCCTATGTTTGTTTAGTTCAAACTAGAACTTTCAAGTATAGTAAATCTATCTTCGAAGAAAAGCTATGCAGGCGCCATTGTCTTTTATACCATTTATAACATGTACAATGAAGGATATTTATTCAGAATTTAAATTTATTTAATTTCATTGTGCCCTGAAAAAACTCCTAAAATATGCTTAATTGTCACCAAAATGTATAAGTACTTATTTGCTCCGCCGCTACAGTGGCCTAGCTTCTTAATCAAATGAAGTGATTTTGCGTAAATGCTTAGGCGTAAATTTAAAAAATCTCTCCGCTATTATTAATATATGTATCCCATTGATACTGTAGGGGTGTGCCAATTATCTGCCCACTACTGTGCATAGGGATAAATGCAAGCAGAATAAGCTGCATATCCTCTGCGTGACGTTTTTCCTTCGAACACATGCATACCCGCAAGAATACATCTTTCAAAGTATGTGTGCATGCATTTACAATTTTGTATTCTTAAGTAAGCAAAAAGAAAAATTATATTAAAATAATTGTTTACCGTTCACTTGAAAATTCTCCATACACTGAAATACCATATTTTGATATTCGGTTTTGCAAACAAATTCATTAAAACCCCAGGAAATGCATACATACATACATTTTTACGATAAGTGGTATTTTAATGAGTCAAAGGCTTTTATTTTTTGTAGTCAAGACTTCGTAAGCATTCAGTTACGACGCAGCTTACAATTATTCCTTAGTACGAGAGTGCAACAATAAGCCAACTTAAAACCAATAACATCCTATCCGGCAAAGAAAACATTTATTTTTCTACTTTATCACACGTTTCTGCAATTTTTTTATACCCCCTAAGTAATAATATGATTGCTCGAGGGATCTAAACAAGGCACCTATTTCATTGACGACTTCTTCATTCGAACCAAATCTTACAAAATATTTGGAAACCATTCTGCATAACATGCTTTGCTTTTTATGCTTTCTGCATAATATGCTTTAATTTAATCTATGGGAAAAAAGACCCACCTCCCTCCTTTTCGGCTTCGATTCAACACGTAAAGTTAACTTCTTTGTGGCGTGGTAATGAATCCATATTTCATCCACGGTTATAAAACGACCAAAAAACTTATTTGGACTGCTATTGAACATCGTCATACACTCTTTTGAAGTCGTAAAACGATTGTGATAGTTGTCAATTATGAGGAAAAGCGACACTCTTCATGCAAATTACATTTTCACATCCAATATCTATAGAGAACTGACATCACTGATCCTTGCGATAGGCTTGAAACCTCCTCAAGCTGGTACTTTTTCCCATGCCGATAGTCTAATTTCATTCACTTTACTGTATTTACCATGTCTACTTAACTGAATGATCAAGATGGTTGCATTTGTGCTGGTACAATCGCACTGGAACTGAGTAAACAATGATGGTTATTTCCAGTCGTTTATAAATTAGCTTTAAGCTAAGCGTTTGTTTGGCTTGCGTGGTGGTAATGAGCCCACGAAAATGCAGTTTTTCCATTTCTACGAAAATACTTTTAAGCGTCTGTTTCAAATGGAGCCACACCAAAGATTCATATACGGATCTAATAGCAATTAATGTTGTGTTTTCTTGAAAAGTGCTGGATAACCATAGAAATGTTGGGAAATTGTTTTGTTGCTTTCGTTAAGAAAACAACCGTTTACGAGTAGCATGAACGTTTCACAAGAGATCGTGAGTCCATCGAGGATAACGAACGTACTTGTAGGTCGCCGACATCGAAAAGTGAAGAAAACATCAATAAAGTGAGAGAAAATTATAACCGCAAACTAACCATCAGGGAGCTGACAGATGATATGAACATTGTTTATGAATCCGTTCAGGACATTTTTGTTAATGATTTTGGTTTGCGTCGTGTTGTTACAAAGCTGGTCTCAAAGGACCTGAATCTCATGCAAAAAACGGACCCAAAATTGGACAAATGCATCACTACTGGAGATGAGACGTGGGTTTATGAGCACGACACGCAATTCAGACATCAGACAACAAGTGAGTGGAGAGCTGCGAATGAAGCAAGACTAAAACCACGTCGTTTTCAGTCAAAAAAGAAAGCGATGCTCACGGTTACTATCGGATTACTACAATATTTTTCACCGCGAGTTTTTGACAGAAGGTCTGACAGTTAATAAAGACTAATACTTGGGCGTTATAAGACGTATACGTGAATCGGTTCGTCAGCACAATCATTGTCCGTGAATTTTTGACCAGGAACGAAACGAATACCGCCCAACAGTCATTGGATGCACCATTCGTCTGACATGGCTGCCTACCATTTTTTTCTGTTTAATGGAGTCAAAAACCCACTACCGGGAAAAGCCGAAAAAAGTAATGGAAAAACCGATGGCGAAGATATGTTTCGAGAGCTCGATCAAACGCTGGCATTAGTACCTTGCAGTTGATGGGGAGTATTTTGAAGGCGATTACATCAATTTTGAGGAATAAACTTGTATTTTGAACTTTCTGAATATACCTACATATTCCGGGAACGTTTCGATAAGTGGTAAATTTCTTTTGATATTCCTTTCAAAGTTTTTTTAAGTAAGTGCTTGTTTTCGTACAGGGTATTAATTTGCTTAGTCATACACATTATTTAAAGAACTCCCTCTGTTTCTATTTACATATATAGTAAAAATAAAAAAGAAAATATTTGGTCTCGCAGGCGCCTATTTGTTTCCTCAGTTTTGGTTTATTTGAGCTTCAAAACCCGATTCAAGCGCATATTTATTCAAGTCGAGACACTGCAAAATTTAAAAAAAGGAACTTGAAAAATATAAAAAAACGTTGTATTGCCAAATGAACAGTCCATATTCATCATTTTAACTGAAATTCGATTTCACAGTATTACTGAAAATCAATTCGAAATACGTATTTAAGTGCCGAAGAAGGTCGTTGGTACAGACTCCAGTCGGCTCAAAGCTATTGCTCATCATCATCGCTATCAAACTTGCATACATACATACACACATGTTGACATATACATGCAGAATTTTTAACACCATTGTGAGTCATCTCTTCAAGTGTTGAGTCACTTGAATGGTAAAAGAATTAATTGCAAACACCGTTAAATGAAGGTGACTCCTCGTATGGTTCAAATGTTTATTGGTAAAACCTATAGCAAAGCGCAGCATACCGGCCATATATTGTGGAATCATTTAAAAATCTGGACTGTGAGACATTAGTGCCAGCAACAACAATGGAAAACTTTATTGCTGCTCATGTTGGTATGCCAAGGTAATGAGAATTGAAGCATATGCAAAGACGCTGTGGATGGATGGCAGCTCACCATTGTGAGCAATGAGCGTTTTTCCCCCAAGAGAGATGCAGAGTTGATGCGTTGCTGTGAACGAAATTCGACACCGGATGCATTAGTTGGCGGCGAGTTGTATTTATGTATGCATTGCAATGGCTTGCTCTGCTGCTGGTTGGCTGCGTCCGTATCAATTGCAGGTGAAAAGAAAAAGCTTTGTAATGTGGAAGATAATCTTTTGTTTTTCTCCCTGTGAATTATGGATATGTATTACTTACTTTTTCTGCACGCTGTGATAAGTCTATGATGCCTCCCTTCACAGATTTTAGAGGAAAATTTGAAATTAACTAAAATGGGTTTGATTTCGCTCGAGAATCGTACAAGAATAATTAAAATCCATACCACCATTGGCAGTGCCCTCAATTCATTGAATTCGTTCAAAAAAATCAGGATGGTTTTGCTGAAAAAATTGTTTTCTTAGACATGAAGTGTCAAAGAAGGTTGTACGTGAGACTTCAGGAAGAGTCATTGCAGTGATTGATAAAAGAATTCCTTAAGTGTGAATTATAAATTATGCGAAATTTGACATACATTTATTAAGAGTGGCTTTTAGTTTTATTTCTTGAGTCGTAAAATATGCACCTTAACATTTGTCGCTACTCGTGCATATGTTAACGCAATAATATAACCTGCAGGGAAAACCTGAACTAGTAAAAAAAATGCTATAACTAACATAACTCTGTGGGCAAGAAGTAAGGTGAATTTATTTGTCAAACTTAGCGGGATTAAAATTTCGCTCTAGTTATTTTTTTCATGAGTTGGCAGCACTGTTAATAACATCTGGGCCAACTTTCATGTGAATGTCATTATCAGTAATATATTTACGCTTGTGTTTACCAAACGACCAAGAGCGCATTTTTCGATTTTTACAATGTCTGATTTGATTGAGCAGAGAAGTGCCATCAAATTTTGTTTGCGGAATGAAATTTCGGCTGCGGAAACGTTTAGCATGTTGCAGAAGGCATTCAAATCTCGTTTGGTACCGAAAACTCTCAATTTCTTGGAAAAAAATCGTCGCGTTGATGTGTCTGAAACAATGCTTTAAGACTATCAGGACAAGCTCAAATGCATCATTACGGGAGACGAGACTTCGATTTATGCTTACGACCCTGAAACAACCGACCAATCAAGCGAATATCGTGCTAAAGGCGAGGCCAGACCGAAAAGAGCAAGTCAAAGTCGTTCAAAAATAAAGGTCATGATGACAGTTTTTTTCGATTTTCGTGGTGTGGTGCGCTATGAATACCTTCCACCTGGCCAAACTGTTAATAAGGAATATTATTTGAGCGTTATGCGTCGTTTACGTGAAGCAATTCGTCTAAAAAGACCAGAATTATGGGCTAACAACTCTTGGTTTTTGCATCACGATAATGCACCGTCTCACACTGCACTCGTTCTTCGAGACCATTTCGCCAAACATTCCACGCATATCGTTCCGCAACCACCGTATTCGCCTGATTTGGCTCCGTGTGACTTCTGGCTATTCCCAAAACTCAAGATACCACTTTGGGGAACGCGTTTCGAGTCGATTGAGGAGATAAAAGCTGAATCGAAGAAGGTATGTTGGCATGTTTCGGGGATTGGAAAAATCGTTGGCATAAGTGTATTTCATCGAGAGGGGATTATTTTGATGAGGGTGAAATTGATTTACAAGAATAAATAAAGAGTTTTCATTTTACAACCAAATTCACCTTACTTTTTGCCCACAGTAGTATTACGATAATCTCAATTATGAACCACTACGCTACTCAACTTGCGAGAAATGGCTTCTATCTTCAGAAGTATGACAGTGGCAAAACAGAAAAGCATGGCTGGGAGAATATAGCGCATTCCGCATTCCGTTACTCGGCTGTTAATATTTTGACAGAATCAGTTGTTGAACAGATAATTTCGTTCACAAATAATTTTTTTTTTGTATTATCTTCCTTGTTTACATAAACCAAAACAAAATTTTTCATTTCTGTAACGGAAGCTGACTATTTTGACACTCCCTTCTTAGCTCTCTCAGACACCTCATCTACAATGATGTCACAGCAAAATTATTCTCCTTTTTCCCCTCAATCTGTTTAGTTTTGTTTTCTATCATTCTTGGCAGAAGAGTAAATGTAAACGAGCGCCGATCTTACCATACATGATTGGTTCGAGTGGGGTCGGAAGAAAATGTGGTTTTGTTAGTGAGTACAGTTGTATACAATAATCGAAAAAATAAAAACCGACAATTGGTTTGTCACTCCCAACCCTGAGACTTGTTGAATGGCTTTATTGACTATTGAAACAGCAGCACCACCGTAAGCTAAGACACAGTTTATTGTCCAATGGATATATTTGTAGTTCGTTAAATTAAACACCGGTTCGAAACTATCGAAAAAAGGAAGTAGGTTATTTATTGCACTCATCTGCTTAATGTTTATTAATGCCAAACTATCGAAAAACGGATATGGCAGGTGACAATTGACAGTCCTTGGCGGATCGTGCTGTGTAAAACACAGTTAAACTTCGATGAAGAAGACAAGGATCTCGGGGTACTAATACATTTTTCTGCTGGGCATTTTCCAAACTTTAGTTGGTTCGTATTAACCTCAGCGAACAATAAAATCAATTGTAATCTATAACAAAAACAAACTAATAGCGTATTCTTGCTCGGCATGTGGGAGAATTTCGCATGCTAATATCGAGAATATTGCGGCTTGAACAGTTAGACAACCTAATTTCACTGCGGCGAGTATTTTTAGTGTTCGCGAGTAAGAAGACTGCTCACGGACTGACTAATTGAATGGCTCATTAAGTGAGTGACGAAAATTGGCAGCCGCAGAAGTTACTCTGGCAGCCAATGAACCAGACAGCCACGCAGACAGTTATATCATGTGGTAGCAGAGAGCGCGAATCAAGAAGGGGAGGGACTTACAAGTGTAGTATACAAGTTGCGATTGCGCGTACGCTTTTCGTAGAAAATAAACAAATGAAGAAGTTGGTGGAGCACTGGGAAGGAAGGGTAACGAGACAGCCGGCAGTGAATTACGATTGTGTACTCGCGTGCTTATTTATGCTTGGCAGGTTTGATGAGAACGGAATTTCAATGCACCACGAACAATTTCGGCTAAATAGAAACATATCGCACCCTAAATACAAAAGGGTCACAACTCAAAATTTTCCACACTCGAGCTTGACTTGTTTACAGTAGCACAGAAAACAAACTATGTGACATATCACGCTGAAATTTGCCATGTAAGCTTATAACAGTCCTACCAAAAAACAAAAAAAAATATTTTTGCCATATGTCATCCGCGGACCGTTTTATTGATAACGTCTCGTTCATATTTGAGCAGAAGTACATTTTGAGTTGTGACCCTTTTG
>JAYXIM010003799.1:0-24128 GCA_037575425.1 Anastrepha fraterculus
ATGGAAATGCCAGATGGCGCCTGACAATACTTGAAATGCCCAAGGCCGAAATATAAATAGCAACCCTCGTATAAGGCGCATCCCTCATTGATTTCGTACTGTCTCGCGTTTGTTTCATTTCTTGTTAAGCATCAAACCCCTAGAGTTTGCTATCGTGACGAGTTTAGCATACAACTCCTCCAATAGTCAACTACTATACTTAGTCGTATATTATGTGAATATGAAAATTTGTTATTGTATGGGTTACCAGAAAACTTCTACTAAATTCACCTTTAACTTCGTTGTTGAAAGAATTAAGTTTTTCGATTTGAAATGAATGTGGAATATAAAATATAAGCCATCTACCCTCATTTGTCATTATTTTTTATTCATTACAAAATTGAGATATAAGAAGATTTGTCTCATGCGCGCCACGGATACCAGTTTGTTGGCTTGTGTTCCTGGCATTTGCTGCGGATGGGTGCATTGTCGTGCGTTTATGGTATGCGCGCGACATGGGCATTCACCGAATAATTTCGCTAAATTTTAATAGCATGCGCACAGATGTATGATATGTATGTATGTAAATGATAACGATGATCATAATGGAGGCAGCCCTACGACAAAGGCAGCAACAGCGAATGAACAGCTAAAAGAAACAAAAAGGTCAATAGGCGGGATTTGTTGTTCATGAGTATAATGGGTAGCATATGACCGCCACCAAGCACACCAGCGAATGTTGAACAAGTCGACTAGCAACAGCAGCAGCAGAACCAGCAGCAGCGGAAGTTGGAAGCATCCTAATGTTTTCCGCGGCAAAGGTGGCCTGCTGTCGTTTTGTGTTGACGCTGATGGTGCTTGTTATTGCTGGCTGATGGCTGGTAGCAACAAATGTTCGCAATTAAGCCAGTATGCATGCATGAATGACAACAACAGCAGTGTTGTAAATTACATAAATGTTGTGGTACACGAGCGAGAGCATCAACAACAGCAGCAGCAACAACAGCAGGCTTAATATATGAATGTATATGTGTGTGTGTGTGTCCCTTCTTGTCCCCTCGTTCGTATAGCACGTCAGGCGAGTTTTGAATGCGTTAATGGTTGCCACATTTGCTATGCCATGCTTCTGTTTGTTTAGTTGTTGTTCGCTATGCTGCTGTTGACAGCCTAACGTTCGTGTTCATACGCCAGCATGCATCAACTCTCCAGCATTAACAACAGCAGCAGCAGCAGTCAAAGCGCCAAACAATAGTAGTGGCAGTAATATGGAAAGTAACAACAACAATTACTGTGAAAAATTATAAAGCATGCGGAGCTATGCGCATAAATATGTATGTGAACAATGAAAAATTCTGCTGATATATTCGTGGTTGGCTGTTTTTATTTTAATTTTGTAGCAATGACCGCAGCAAAGTGGATTTCTATGTTCTACTCCTGGTTGTTGTAGATGGTAATTATTGTTGATGAGCTTGCTCTTCAGTACAGAATATACATCAGGTGGCGCAAAATTAATCAGCCTATCGGAAGATTTTTAATTTTTGCCAATGCCGTCATACGTCAATCATATTTGATATTTGTGAACCAGACAGCTAAAGTACATACAAACATACAAGCAATGGAGCGTGCAAAGGTCAAACTAAACATTTCCATCACTTAAAATCTGTTGTTTTAGTAAAAAAGCATTCAAACTAAAGTGATATGCCTAGTAATGATTAGTAAAATCATTAATTTTGCACCACCTTCTACGAATTTACGTACATACGTACAAGGCGAATTCCAAAATAAACAAGTCTGGCGTGATAAAAATCTTTTTGATGGCGCCATCTTTTTATTGAGTAAGTGCGTTGCAAGTTACATCCCTAGTTGACTTCTAATGAAAGTTTGGTGACATTCGGTGCAGTGGAAGTGAAGTAATTGCGTATGAAGTGTCAGTATGTTTGTGTCATCGGTACAAAAATAAGTTTCGAACAAAGAGCTAATATCAAATTTTGTTTTAAAATCGGAAAAATATTTACCGAAACATTTAAATTGATAGAAAAAGCTTATGGTGATGATTATCTATCTCGTGCCAGAGTTCAAGAGTGATTTACACGTTTCAGAGATGGTTTTGAGAGCATAAATGGCAATGAGCGGCCCGCATCAGTAATCACCGAAGTCTCCATCAAAATTGTTTGTAAATTTATTAAAAATTAACCGAAATCATCGTTGAAATTCATGGAATCGGAGTTGAATATCTCAAAAACATCGATTTATCGCATTTTAACTGATCATTTGGGCTTACGAAAGGTCTGTGTGCATTTCATTCCGCACAAGTTAACTGAGGAGCAAAAATTGCTCAGAACAACATTCGAAAGACCTCATTTAAAGAGACAAGAAAAGACGAGAACTTTCTTTACAACATTGTAACTGGTGATGAAAAGTGGTGTTTCCAGCATGAACCTGAAATTAAGCGTCAAAGTGCCGAATGGAAGGCCAGATGAGCCACCACCCAAAAAATCGCGCTTGAAGAAGTTAAAAATGAAATCGATGCTCATTTGTTTTTACGATTCCAAGGGAATTGTCCACAAGAAGTTCGTGCCAATGGGCCAAACCGTCAATGCAATTTTCTATATTGGTGTCTTGAAGTGTTTGTTGCATCGCATTTGTTGAATTGGCCCTGAATACCGCGAAGCAGGAAGCTGGCGCTTATTGCATGATAATGCACCATCTCATCGATCCACTCTTGGGACTGATTTTTTGACTAGAAATGCCATTTGAACCAGAAATCTCTCACCGTAAACGTTTTGCGTCCGTAGAGGCCATCCGAAAGGCTTGTACCGACATCCTGAAAGACATTCTTAGATGTGGATCATGTGGGCTGAACTGTGTTCCGAGCTTTAATGCGAGGGTTGCTTTTTATATTATTTGAAAATACAGTAAAATGATAAGGAAAACGGCATTCTTGTTTTTCAAAATATTGTGCACCCGCTTGAACTAATTTCCAAAGCCCTTTTGCACTCAGAAGTGGATACATTTAAAACGAGCTGTTAAGACGCCCCACCAGCTTTTTCATGCGTTAAAAATGTTGACCACGGATTTTATTTTTGACGTCCAGGAACAAAAAAGGCATCATTGACTATCAGCGAATGACCTATTAGTTCGATATTTTGGGTGCTCACAAACTCACTAGTGTGAGCCGATACGAGAGAGCTCGCATTGTCTCGGTGAAGTGGGAGACCAATCCCGGCGGCTAAGTTTTTTTTTAATTTTTCGAAAACTTCTGCCAAGCAAATCATTATGTACCACTCAGAATTTACTGTTTTTAGTTTCTCGAGTGGTACAGCTGTAACATGGCCAGATTTTCCCGAAAAAAAGAAATAAGCAGGTGACCATTTGCTTTGGTGTGCTTCTTGTGCGAACCACTTTTGTAGAATTAAGCTCGTCCTGCAACACCCACATTGTTTTGCTGGATGTTTTGCTTCCAGGTCATACGCATGGATCTACAAATCGTCAACTGATACGATGTCATAGACGTGCTTTGAACCACCGCTTTTGATTTTCTTCAACATTTCTTTAAACCAATCCATGCGATTCTTTTTTTTGGACAATTGTCAAATCATGTGCTATGCAACTATAATAAATCTTCTTGACGACCAAATGTTCATGCAATATTAAATATATGCTCGTCACACTAATGCCCAAGGATGCCACATGACGATTTTGCGTTATCAACTGATGCACAACATCGATATTTTCTGGCACAACAACTGTTTGCGGATGGCCTTTGCGAAACTCATCCTGCACGGATTGCGGCCATGTTGGAATTCGTTGCACCAATGTTTCACAGTGGCTGCCACACAGCTTTAACGCCAAAATTTCCACGAGCGAAATGCATTTTTCAACTCACTGTAAAAAGAATAAATAAAGGTCGTAAGTGAAAACGTTATATATAAGTTTATGCTAAAAATACTAAACCTTGCGATACAAATATGGAATTAGCTTATCACACGTAGTGTTTCAAAGGCGACTCGTTTATTGGGCTATTGCCAATCGACTTTTTTCTTCTCTTTCTAAATCGACAACTGCGACTTGAGCATGCTCGCGGAAACCAATACTCGTAAAAGGTGGTCTCTGACTACTCACTGCAAGGTTTCCAAAGCGCTCTGGCCGAGACTGAATCTTAAAAGCACAAAATGTCCGCTTGGATTCAACAGATCAATTTCCAGCGTCTTCATACTACCTGGCATACTAGCTAGTAGAATGGGTGTACCTCAGGGTGAGTTGTGGCGATGAAGAAGAAATTCAGTCACTACTAAACCTCCTCTGTGAATGTCCTGCACTTCAATGCAGCCGTTCCAAATGGCTTGGTGATTATTTCGTTGACAAATGGGTGCAAATTTGCAAAATGCATCGCAATGAACCTTAAAGTGTCTTGCCTTAGACGAGCAACCTGGCTAACCTAACCTAATTGTGAACTTAACATTTCCAACGTTAAAAAAAGCAAAGGCGCCATTTGGCGAAGTAGTAAATTGTTTTTACTGATTGAGTTACTTAGTTCGATTTCAATTGACCAAATATCTTCATACAATAATTCCAGTGACAGTTAATTGCGCATAAATATTAAGTTTGGAATGTTAGTTTACTGCATTAAATTATGGCAAATGGTTTTTTAATAATTATTTTTAACAACACTTGAATAAATATGTATGAAATAAATTGAATTTCGAAAATCTAAAATTATAATTCAGATGCAATAATTTTAGCAACTAATTATTCATGAAATTTCACACATCAACACTGATCAAGTGATGCAGAAAAAAAGATATGCATATTTAATAATTTATCCAACACAGTTAGAAACGTCTGAATGTATGGGCAAACTAACACATGTGTACTTGTATGTATAGTTGTAGAAATTGTGTCAATTACATTTGCATTGACAATTACATTTGCAAGCGATTAGTCAAAGCTAAAGTGAAATGGAGAAATGTGCGTTTTTGAAAGTGTTTATGCAAATGAATGTCCAAATGCTATCGGTTAGAAGTCAAAATCGAATAATTACGCATCGATATATGCATGTACATATTTATTAATAGGTATACACTCCGCAAAAAACTTTACTGCATCAATATGTTGAACGATTTTGTCTATTTTGCTATCTTTTTGTAATTTTCATTTATTTAAATCCAATTTTAAATTGTTTTCTTGTTAAGACAGTAAGCTGTACTTTCTTCTTATTCTTCCTCTTCCACTTTATTCAAGATTAGGTCTTGTTATTTCAACGAAAGTTCTCTTAAGGCTAGAAATTCATATACTAGGTTGTTCAATAAGTTTTGCGGTTCGATAAGGAAAACACAATTTTATCATTTGAAATGCACTCCGTCCCTGAAGAATATGGAAAGGCTGCAAAATACGCTTCCACAGCTGTTATGACCTCATCATTTTATAAAAAACGCTTTCCATGCATGAAGTTTTTTAGGTCTGGCAACAGATGGAAGTCGCTAGGGGGCTAAATCTGCTGAATACGGTGGATGCTTGAACGTTTATTCATGGATTTTAGGCATCACACGGTGCATTGTCCTGATAAAAAATATTTTTTTTCTTTTGCAAACTGGGTCTTTCTTCACGAACTTTTTCCTTCAGTTGATCTAAAAAGTTACAATAATACTCAGCATTTATTGTTTTATCAGTTCGCAAGTAATTCACAAATGAAATCCCTTTCGCAACCCACAAATCTTGTGCTAACACCTTCTTGGTCGATTTTTGGACGCGAACTCGTTTTGGAGACGAATATCCAGGTTGACACTATTCTTGAGCCTCCTATTTTATTTGGGATCATGGTAATAGACCCAAGCCTCATACATACTTCTGCTCAAATATGAACGAGACTTTATCAAGAAAACGGTCCGCGGATGACATATGGCAAAAATAAATTTTTTCTTGGATGGTAGGACTGTTATAAGCTTACGTGGCAAATTTCAGCGTGATATGTCAAATAGTTTGTTTTTTGTGCTACTGTAAACAAGTTAAGCTCGAGTGTGTTTTTCGAATTTAACGATGGAAATTCAAGGTGAACAAAGAATTTGTTTGAAATTTTGTTATTCCAACAAAATTTCGGCTTCAGACGCCTTAAAAATGTTGCAGACAACCTATGGGGACTCTGCTCTATCGCGTGCACGTGTTTTCCAGTGGTACAAATCGTTCAAAGAGGGCCGTACATCGGTTGAAAGCTTGCCTCATGACCGTCGTCCAGCAACATCAGTAAACGACGAAAACATCGGAAAAGTAAAGGAAATTGTGCTTGAAAATCGTACAAACCGCAAAATCGGTTAACGCTGAATATTATTTAGCCGTTTTAAAGCGTTTGCGCGAGAACATTCGTCTTAAAAGGAAGGAGTTGTGGGACAACAAGTCATGGTTCTTGCATCACGATAATGCACCAGCTCACACATCACGTCTTGTTCCCGATTATTTGAACAAAAATAATGTTAATATCGTTCCGTGACTTTTTCCTGTTTCCCAAGCTCAAGTTGCCGCTCCATGGAAAACATTTTGAGACAATTGAAGTCATAAAAGAGAATTCGAAGAAGGATCTGAAATCCATACCGAAATCGGCCTTCCAAAAATGCTATGATGATTGGAAAAAACGTTGGCATATGTGTATCGCCTCCAATGGTGATTACTTTGAAGGAGATAAAATAAAAATTTAACAATAATTAACCGTTTGTGTTTTATTAAATCAGTCTCGTTTATATTTGAGCAGAAGTACTAATGAATCGACGCGCAAAATCTATTCTATCCTTAAGAAAACGCTGAAAGTGTGGCTGAGGAAGTCGCATTCGAATGTGTTCGAATTGTTCCGTTGTTAGCGAATGCGGCATTCATTTTGCACACTGCTTTCTGAAACTCAATACTTCACTCAAAATATTGCTGACACTGCCCAATGAGGTGCCGAGCGCTTCTACAAAATCCGTTTCACTTGATGATTTTTCAGCATGATTTCCTGTATTTTTTCTGGAGTTGTAGCTGATGGTGTTGTTGCTGGTTTTGGACGTCTCTGACGTGGATTGTCTTCAAGGCTTGTGCGACCATGTTTATATTCAGCAACCCATTTTTCTATTGTACTAATGGATGAGGAAAAGTTCACTCTCAATATTCGTTCATGAGTTTCCTTTGCTTTTAAACCATTTCAAAAATAAAAATTCAATCACCCACGATTCTAGATTTTTTCAATTGGCTTGTAATCAAAGATGGAATTGACAGATTGAAATGAAACTTCACATACGTTCATATGAAGATTGTAAAAAAAGTAGGCTAGTGGCAATGCCCTCTCCTATCGAACAGCAAAGCTTATTAAACAACCTGGTACAATAAACAATTATATAAAAGATCCATACGTATACAATTCAGTCGTCTTGCGACTCAGACGTCCAACATTCATGCCATCCTTTCGGTCTTCCAGGCGATTGGCTTACTTTCCATTACGATTCTTGCTACGCGGTCAGCAGCCATTCTATTCACATGCCTTTGCCCCTCATAATGAACGGATCTCTTCGTTTGTGATATGATAAAGTCTTGTGCGCCCGCAGATCGCTCTGAGTGTTTGCATTTTTGTGGTGGTTAGGACACGCTGTGTTGTAGTCACATCTGAGCGCGTTTACTTTCTTAAAAGTATATTAAAACAAAAAAGAGGAAAAATCAACACTGGTTCAAATATTGGTGTACCATCATTTTCTAGTGGCCTGTAAATATAAATATTTGCTTAATTTCCCTTAAAGTTGGTCACATTGAAAATCATGCATTTCAATATGTTCTGTCATATTTCACAAAATTTCAACTCAAATAATTTTTTCCATACCGCACTTGGAAAAACAAATACTTTTAAGATCCTCTTGTATTATTAAATATCGTAAAAGTCTTCCTATGGCTCTACACTATAACCTAAACATTATTACGTACACCGTGCTTTGCGATATTATCGACCTTCCTGTTAGCGGTTATGATGAATTCTCTTCAGGTGCAACTTGATCTTGGGGAATTGGAAAAAGTCACAGAGCGCTAATATCTGGACGAAAGGGTAGATGCGGTACCATTAGAATATCTTATTTCGCCCAAAAGGAATAAGGAACGAGTTGTCGCCTTGACGTGATCCAAGTTGCAGATGTTGTCGAGTTCAGTCACTGTCTATCTAGTAATTATATACTAATGATGAATGATGCACAAAAATCGCTAAACATTACTTTCAGTCGTGGCTTGGACATGTTCGCGTTCGTTGGCCGCTCGCTTCCCTTTTTTCATCCAGTGCTGACTCTGGATCTCGTTTGGTTTGAATATGGCAGAAAAAGGTTTTTTGTTGGCGATGAAGAAGCTGTCGTGATTATCATTTGATATCACTTAAAGGCAAACGCCAACAAGCCAAAAACTCTCGCTAAATAAGGCCAGCATGCGACGTGAAATTTATGTCGTATCTCACGAAACATCTACCTATGTGTTAGAGAACAACGAAAAAATAATTAAAACTAAATATGGGCATTAATCGAAAAATATCTTTGAGTAAGGCTGTCACCTATTTATGAAATAAATCTATAAGCACGACAATGAAGATAGTAAAATACATGCACGGGGACAATCGCCACCTCTACATTACATTTCGCCCGTTTTTCGTCAGTTGCTTTGGAGATAGCTAAATACGTCCAGGGTGATATTAATTGTTAAAGTCCTTAAAATATGTATTGTATATTTACATATTATTAATGTTTCTTCCCTATATTCGTAATATATAAGTATTAATTTTTTTGTAAATACTTTAAGAGAGCCGTTTATTTTGGGCAGGACTATAATAAAAAAGTTACTTAATTGCACATACACCTAGTTGAAAAACTGCTAGCATCACCCCGTAAAATATATTTGTTTTTCGTTTTGGGATGTTTCTTATTGTATATGAAAAAGCTTTGTAGTTGCAATTTTTTTGATTCGCTTACTTTTCACCTCCGCGAACTTTTGGTTCATAAAATATAAAACTTCCCACAAAAAATGGGGTTCAAAGGGATCTTAAATAAAATAACTATGATTCTGAAGAACATTTTTTAAATTAAAAAAAGAAACGCATCCGTGAACGACCTCTGCGTCTTGCGTACAATTTTTTTAATAGACCCGTCATCAAACCAAAACGAAAAAAAAAACAATAAAACAAAAAACAAATTTCTTTTGCTTTCTTGGTTGAACTTTTCCGCTTCCGTCATCAGGTCAAACAAAAAAAAAAACGAACAAAAAACCAAGTTTCTTTTGCTTTGATGGCTGAACTTTTCCTCCAGACAAACATTTGTACAAAACCATCGCAACAAAATGTTTAAAAGCCAATGCGATTTTCGAAGCACTTGAAACATTAATTTTATAATAAATAATAAAAAATTTTTATACACATTTGTTGAATTTTTCCCCACTGCATACGAAGTCAGGAACTCTGATTTCATATGAATAGTTTTGTTAAGGAATATATTTATTGAATATTAGTTAGGATTAAGAAAATTAAGCCAGTTAGAATTTATAATTACAAGTAGTGCGTGAGTTTTTGTTTTTGTCGATTAGTGTATAATCTGATCACTGATCTCCAACGAGCCGAAAACTGTGCAAGAACAATGCGCGTGAATTAAATAATTGGCAATTTTTTTGAGTCCTTCCTCGCCTGCAATACAGTAAAGCAGTTTTTTTTTAATTATTAAAAGTATTCTTAAAGTTATTTTCTTTTGTTTTTTAGCATTCGTCTCCTCCCTCTCATACGGAAACGAAAAAAAAAGGAATTGTCACGGGACAGACGAAATGTAATGCAGAGAGGGCGATATACCCCTAGACCGTATTGTCCCACTCACAATATAATGCTGCGGTGGCGAATGACCTCAGCGCACCCTAAATTCTGCATATATACGAAAAGCAATCCCTACTCTACGTATTGAAAAGTATTTACTTATACCCATATATTGGGCCACCACTTTTAATATTTCTACGTATGGGAATTCAATATTTTCAGCACATAACTAACGAGCAGTTATCTCAATCCTATTTTATGTGTGACCACGCACAAAATGCATACAAACGTACCTATGTAGGCAAATGCACGTCCTGCCAAATATTGAAATTAAATGAAATAATTGTATGTGTATTGTGCTCATGCAATACATAAACAACTTACATATATACGAGTATATATGTATGCACGCATTTGTTTACTGCAAACCACATTTGTTGCAATCTGATATTGCCATATGCAGCCACATGGCTACAATTAGTGTGGTCATAGCTCCTGAATTCTTAGATATGCATATTGATGACTGCGCATCGATGGACTGAAGCTTTACCAGCATTGGCTGCCTTCTGTCATCTACCACAAATTCCTACACAATGTTTCTGCATATTTAGTAACAGCGTTTCATTACATATCCGCAAAAGCTGATCGTCGTATAGACTCCTTAATCATAGACCGCAATTATACTTACACTTAGTGTCGTAAGTCTACGCTCCTTTGTGGGTAGTTGAAAAAGGAACATGAAACAAAAAGTTTTTAAGTAAATGAAATAAATTTTACTTAGTTTTAACTTATATAATGACAATTTATTAAATAATATTTTTTTGATCAGACTATTTAGCAAATAAATAATAGATTTTATTTGAAAATCAAAAATGAAAGGCTCTAAAAGTCCACTCTCTGAAAAATATTCATATTCATTTGGTATCTTCTAGGATACCACGATATTTTAACAATTCGCTAAGTCTATTTTGCGTAGAGTTTAACAATTTGGTAGACTCTTCCACAGTAACCTTTTTCCACTCCTCCCACAGAACATCTTTCGAGGCCTCTTGCTTGTCATGTTGGGCTTCTTTATATTTCTTTGTAGATAGAAGCGCCCATAAGTGTTCAATAGGGGTTAAATTGGCCATTGCGGAGATGTTGACAGTAGTTTGGCGACATTATTGCGAAGCTTTAACGTTAATTTGTGAGTCCTATGCTTGGGATAGTTGTTTTGTTCTAAGTAGTAATCATTTTATAACTCCAACACTCCAACGGCTTGCTTTAAATTTGGTTTTAAAATATCTAAGTTAGCAAACTTATTCTTTGTTGCATCAATAAACTGCAAGTTTCACACGCCACCAGCTGTCATACACTACGTACCATCACTCCACCACCATTATGTTTCATTGTTGGTAATAAATTTTCTTTTTCTTTCAGCGCCATACTTTCCATATTTTCTCCACACAATTTGTCTTCCTTTTATAACGAAAGTGCAATATTTGCTTTCATCCAAAAAAAATATTTTCCAAAATTTTGCAAGTTTATGTAAGCTCATTTTCAAAATCAAAGCGTTTTTGCCTTTTTACTAGGATAGCTGACTTTTCATACAACTCTTCTGGCAGTTGAAGCACTAACATATTTTTGAAACTGAAATGTACTATGATTTCAGCTAGACTAAACTACTCATAGATAACGGGAAAACAAAATTGTGCGAGCAACTTTGGTTGTTACGTCATCGGGATTCGGCAACAGAATTCTGCTCGCTCATTCACACGTTTTCTTACGCTCGTCCAATCGGGCGTTCTTCAGACGGCAACGAAGTAACCTTAGTAAAGGCTGCGCTGATTGTTTTTCGTATATCACTAACACAATCTTAGTTTTTTGGTAAACAAACCGCTTCGTGACATGTTAGCCCATCAGCTGATTCTGTCAAATTCGCTGAGAGCCGGTTATCGGTCTGATATTGGCCACACCTAAAAAAATAAGGTTGGATTATTATATTATGAAATTAAAGCTAAATAAATGTTAAAATTTTAACTTTGTGTTTTATTACCTTTAAGCGCGCGCCTTTTTTTGTCGCCTAGTGTAGGCATGTGAGTGAGTGTGCGTGTAAAAGTAGATAATGTAGGTAATGCAATTTATTCTAACATGCAATCTAATTATTGTACGAAAATTTACTAATTCTACCCTACTACACGTGTATCTGTTGTTATGTGGTGAAGAAGGAGGCAGTTGATGGCTATTATTTGCTCTCATGAATGTATTTCACCTAAGGCAAGCAGAAAACATAGCTTCAAACTAATTGCACATGCATGATTGAGTTGTTTGCCACATTCCTGGTACATAAATTTTCAATAAAATTCATTTAGTTTATGTATTTTGGGACCAGCTAACTTTTGTAGATGTATCCTTAGCTAGGAGAAATCTGTTCTTGCCGCAGAGTTAAAGTAATTAATTTACTGTGATTGGGGAATGTAAGGCTACATGCATGCCATTCAAACACAGATCACATTAGAACTCTTTAGCAAAAGTTATTATTATTTCATTTGGATTCATATATGAAATAGGTGTGAAAGACATGAGCCCGGATAGAAACAGATATAGTTCTTTTTTTTTAAATGTACTCTTTCTTTTTTATAGCATATTATTCTACGTATTCTAAAAGTTACTATTTACATAGAAAGGAGATGTGTGACTTACTTCCTTCAGCAAATCTGAGCGCGCAAGTTCAACACTCGGGGAACGCATCGTCAGTTGTCCACAGTATTCGAATTGTACTGGGTCTTTTCGATATGAAATCTTGCGCTGCTTGGGGCTCAAACGGTTAAATTAAGGCAAAATATCTACTTTTTCGAATTCATGCCAAAATATGGGTACGAATTCTGCACCAATGAGCAACGATGAAAACATTTGATCAAAATGTGGAGGCGAGGGTACAACTCCTAGGCTTAAACTTTTCTAAAACAATAGCAATGAAATACACGTAGGAGCAAAAAGTAGCAAATCAGTGGGCAGACCGTGTGAAAAGACAAAGGAGAGAATGTTGCATGCGTCCTTTTTTGCTTCCTTTTATTTGTTTGTAGCAAGCGTACGAGTATACACGGCATGATTGTAGGAGCTTATGTTTGTATTGTGGGAAATTGAAAATTGGCTTGAAATCGCTAGCGTTGCTCGTGCACACACAGTAGCACTAAACAATACATACATATATACATGTGCACACAAAGCTGGGAAGAAAAAAATCAACAATAGAAGCGGAATGAAAAACCAAAACATGTTTTAGCACTCGTGTGATCCGCTGCATTTTGAAAGAGAAATGCGAGAAATATGCAAGTGGACAGCGAGCTGCACGTAACTACTATTTGCATGTCATGCATGTAAATATGTATGTGTATAGTGGTGGACATAAAAATGTTTAATACCCAAAAACAAATCGCAAATCCTGATGCTTTTCTTTTCAATTTTCTGTTCTCAAGCCAAACAAATTTTTTTTTATGGAAATCAGTAGAAATGTTTCTTATCAGTAGAAAACATTCTTAGTTTATTAAACGGAAATTTTTCTAAATGGTATCGATTCTACAAAAGTGGGGTTTTTATATATATTTTTTTTATAACTAAAGTAAAGTGATACAATTCTTGGTTTATGAATGTTATATACAAAACAGTTCAAAAGCAAACTTTTAGTGAATTTCAAAGTACTTGAATCTGATGAAAGAAAAGAAATATCTTAATGGGGCACAATTAGGGATGCTCGTATCAAAAATCCATCCATATATTTCTTAGCATCAATAAAATAAATGTACATCGATATTTTTCGATTTTCATACAATTTTGCACAGTTTCTTATTATTACTACAACTGAGCTAATTATGTTCCTAGTGGACTACTGACTAAAGTAAAATAAATTTAAGTCACCAAAAGTTATCCATTCATTTTTAGGTTTCTAAAAAACCCTTGCTTGCAGGTCGGTTGCCCATTTCATTCGATATTATGTTTTCTCGTTATCACTTGCAACGTAATTTAAGGGGGTTTAGGAGGCCAAAATTTTGGTGTTTTTCGAGAACTTTTTGAACAAAGAAGGAATAATCAGAAATTGTTTAAGTTTAGAGGATATTTTATTTATATTTTTAGGTACACTTTTAAATTTTTTTGAAGCTATTTCCGCGGGAGATAGTGGCGTTAGGGCGTGCTGTCCATTGACGATAGCCATCCGAGTGTCTTGCTGGTGGGAATTCCTGAAGTTGTAATTTTTCTCTGAAATCAACAGCAATTTATTTTTTATTAACAAAATATTTCCTAAGAATATGAACCTAATTGTGATAAAAAAAATATTGAAAATATTGTTACCATATTTTTGCAACTATTTTGCTTAAAAAAAATATTTTTAATAATAATATAAACTCAAAATGAGGTTCAAATGGATGAGGATTGAATAAAGAATACTTCGAAAAGAATTTATAATGATTGGTCTGTAACTTTTTGAGCTAGACTGCCCACCAGTTGAAAAAAGTAGTTTCGAGAAAAACGTTGTTCTAACTAACGCGCGCTATGGTGCGGAACCGACGAGCAGTCACTTAAGTGCTCATAGAATCGGTAATAATGCGAATTTCGCTTTAAAATTTTCACCACATATTCTTGAGTAGTTAACCTAACGATTTATGCAATTAAAAAAAATCGATTTTTTGATCTATCTAAACCAGATTTTCCCCTCTTAATTTGATATTGAAAAAATGTGAGCGAAGCCCATAAATAATGCTTTAGAAATCTAAACTACTGAAGACAATTGCTTCATTCGTGAAACTCAATCTAATGAGATGAACAAATAACCTGAGACGAAGACTTTTTCTAAATAACCTCCAAACTAGAACAATGTTTTGTTCAAAATCATTTTTTTTTTCAAAATTGAAAAGCTAAAAATGCGCTTCAATACACTAAAGATAACACTTTTTCAAAAACATCGTTTTATCGACTATTTATAGCGCCTTTCAAAAGGCGCGCCTAGATATTGGAGGCCGTAGACGAATTGTCGGTGTGTGACGAAGGTAGGTGGGCACACTTTGACGAAGATAAACGGATTCGTCCTTTGTGATACCATTATGAAGGAAGTAAGGTGAAGGAGAAAACCGAAGGGTTGAAAGGGGACGGCGGAGAGAGGTGATGGTGGGATGATTAGGAGAATGGGTTTAGAGTGTTTGGATTATGAACGCGTTTGAGTCAACCGCTTTTTATGCTGCTGTTGAAGTTCATCAGATTTTTAATGTCAACGCCAGCTATATCAGCAGGTGTAGCAAAGAAGTAAGAGCTAAGATGCCTAGATTTTAGCCCCGACAGAGCAGAGCAACGAAGGAGAAGGTGCTGAGATGGTTCTACCGCGCATAGTGTCCTGTGAGAAAACCCACGAGGTTTGAGAGCTGAGATTTTGTCAACCTCAGAAGTTCGCCCGAGCGCCTCCGATCCACACGTGGCCAGAAGGATTTTACGACCTTACAAGTATGTAGTAGTTGCCCACCGTTCGCTGAGTTGGCGCGAAGCCCATCTTTCCAGGACCATACCGCAGGTAGCCAGGGGGATCCAAATTCTCTCCTTTCGCGGGAAGATCACCTCACATGTCATGTTTGACTTCTGTTGAACTTATTTGTGATTTTGTTATATGCATGGGTTTCTGGGTTTTGTTATAACTTAGAACATCCAAAGGTTAATTGAGTCAACACATTGACTCAAAATTGGAAAATCCGCTCATTCATACTACAGGCTTAAGGGCGACGATATGTAATTCGCAATAGCTGATACTAAAATCTGAAGAGCCTAAATTTGTTTTTGCTGTAGGCAACCACCCTGCACAATTTATTGACAACAACTTTGTTGTGAGGTTTTTGTTGTTTGCAATTATAAAATTTTTCACAGATTTACTAATATTTTTTTTATTTTCAATTAAAACCGGCTTCCACCTCTGATCGCTTTGGGTTTCTATTTTTAATTTTTATACCCGCGCGTATTTGTTTTCTTATGTTTTTTTGCTTTCTCTACTTCTTTTTGCACGTTCTTTTACCCTGCACTGAACTTTTTTTCGATTTTCTCTATACGTTATTTCCTATTTAGCGCATATTTCTTAGATGAAGAAATACAAAACAATTTAATTAAATGCCTCAACGTGCTCAGCGACCTTAGCAAGTGCTTGGTGGAAAGGAAAATTTGGTCTCCTTAATTGGCAATCGTTCTTTGGTGTTCATTTGTATTACCATGGTAAATCATGACGAATGGACGATATATGTATATATATTTTTTTCCATTTCCATTTGTATAAAACATCGAGACGCACACCACAAATACACAATGGATTTTGTAAATCTGTATGCGTAAAAATTTAATTAAAATTTATAAGCCTTCTTCATCAATTCATTTGGCACCGATTTCTAGGATTATCCAGACAAAGGGGTGCCTGTAAAGAGCGTAAGAAAATAATTTAAATAATGGCAGAATATTTCGCCAAAAGTCTAGTGATATACAAAAAAGTGGTTTTAGGTAGTGTATATTGTGATTTCCAGATATGTCACGGCCAGTTTGGCAATGGGCAGCTAGTTTGACTGAGCATACATACGTTTATTATCCTGATCTAACTATGTTCACTAAAATTTGTACGTAAAATTATCGAAATTGAAGCCAGTGTAATTACGTAAACGGAACTTAATGAACGAGATGATTACACCAGCCTAAAGAAACTTTTTTTTTATTGCTTATTGCATATTTCTTATTATTATATTATGAGAGGTTTGTTGGGGCTTTCCGTTTTAGTCTCTTCTTATTGAATTTTTCTTCAGCAAGAAGCTTCCTCATCGCCGGATTTGTGTGCGTCAGAAGTCTGCTTATGTGCCTGCTGCTCGCAATTTGTATTGCTTCGTCAACTGTGTCGATGTTTAAATCGCGGTGCATGTCAGCATGTGGTATATACCATGGTGCATTTGTTATTGTCTTAGGTATCTGCGACTGTGCACGTTGCAGTATTGTCAAATTGGATTTAGAAGCTGTGCCCCAAACTTCTATACCATACTTCCAAATTGGTGCAATTGTCGTTTCGTAAATTAAGGTTTTGTTTTGCAGCGAGAGCTTTGACTGAGGTCCTAGCAGCCAGTACAGTTATCGAAAACGATTTTTAATTTCGTTTCTTTTTTTATTATATGGCTCTTCCAGTTTAGTTTAGAGTCAATTGTAATGGCTAAGTATTTAGCTTTCGTATCAGTAATCGTGTCAGAGTTTCCAGTCTTTAATGAGTCCATGGTTACCTTTCTGTTCGTGTAATTGACTTGAATTGTTTTGTCGCCATTAATTTCTATATTCCATTTTTTGAACCAGTCGAGTGTTTTGTTGAGGTCGTTTTGTAAAGTTTGTTCTATTTTCGGGCTCTATGAGATGCCATTAGTACTGTCATCTGCAAACGTCGCAATCATGCTATTTCCTGAAGCCGGTCCCGGTAAATCTGCGATGTATGTAGATAAGATACAGAGTGAGTTCATAGGTTCAATGTATGAACATGCGTCGTTATATGTAGGATACAATTTTCTATCTTGGATGTACCTTTTTGGCATTAGAATGTAGTCATATGGCAACCAAGATTGGAGTTTGTGCAGTAATCCAGGATGCCATACTTTGTCAAATTCTTTAGCTACGTCGAGATATACAGCCACGCAGACTTGTTTATTGTTGAAGTCTTTATTCATTTTGTGAGTGACTCTGTGCACTTGTTGGATTGTCAAATGTTTTCGCCTAAATCCGAACTGATGTTGGGGAATTAAATTTATTTTTGTTACAATGAGCTCTATGCGATCAAAGAGTAGCTTCTGAAATATTTTTGATATTGTCGGTAGTGGACTTATTGGTCGGTACGACGTTGCAAACGTCGCATCTTTAGTGGGTTTTGGGATCGCAATGATGTCGGCAATTTTCCATGTCTCTGGGAAGTATTTGAATTTAATGGGAGCATTAAAAACGTTCCTGAGATAAATTATTGCTCTGTCAGGCATATGGTTTACAATTTTTTTCCGAGATGAGGTCATATCCAGGGGTTTGTTGTTTTTTAATGTTGGAATTAATTGCTTTATCTCTGTAAGTGAGGTTTTTTTGATGATTTGCTCGTCTTTATTGCTCGTTGTATGTGTCAAATCGAATTTGGTATTATTTTCATTTTGAAATATATTTTTAAGATGTTGAGCTAAATAAGTCGCTCTTTCCGATGATGTTCGGACCCACTGTCCGTTTGTAGTTCTTATTGGTGGGAGGTGTATTGTAGCTCTGACCATCTTTTTAGGCGCCATCCACAATGAATATTTTGTAGATTTTGTAATTGTTTAGTTTTTTGTCATTTTCATGTTTGAATAGTTCTTTAATTTCTTTTGAAAATTTCTTAAGTTGTTTTTTGTCATCCGGAAATCTTGTAGTCTGCTATTTTTTCTTAGTTTTTTCTTTTGTTTTAGTTTATTTTTTATTGCGTCAGGAATGTTATATTTTTTAGATTGAGGTTGAAGAGTTGGTGTGGATCGGCTTAGAGACATAATAGTCGTGTCATTAAGCTATTGCAGTTTCAATACCATGGGTAGTTTTTAATGGGATTTTCTTGTCCAGGCTTTGTTCCATTATTTCCATAAAAGCCTCCCAGTCTGTTAGATGGTTATAGGGTGTCCGACTAGGTGTTAGTTGTAGGCGTTTTTGAACTGTCAGGATTATTGTTGAATGGTCAGCCGAAAGTTCAAGGCAGGATTTAATTGTCAGCATTTTGAAGTTTCTTGATTTTGTTATGAAAAAGGCCAGGAAGTCTGGTACTTTACCAACACAAGTTGGCCAGTAAGTGGGTTCCCCTGTACTTATAAAGTCGCAGTTCAATTCTCTGATGACGTCAAGTAGAGCTTTTCCGTTGCTATTGGTTTCCAAGTGTATTTAGGTAGTCGACATAATGGCTTATTTTATTATTAAATTTTGGTGGACAGTATATGTATATATATATATCAGCCGCATATGGTAGCCAATAGGCCATGAGTGTCATTAATTTGAATTGTCGTTGCTTGTAGGTAATCCATTTGGAGTTTCTCCATTTCATTACACATAACATTAAGAAACTTAAAACAGCTGATTTTGGATCCTTGAAAAAATTATATGCTCTTATTGGTATGATATTGATTTGACAGCTTCAGTGAAAATCTTTAAATTCTTATGTAGCTTAAGTTCAGCTTACTTCGGTGAGGTTAACTGAGTAGAGTAATTAATTCTTTTAATAGTATGCGATAATGATTAATAATGAAAATTGTGTAAGAAAAACAAAAACAAAAACAAAAAAAATTAAAAAATAGCTAAGCTAAGCAACCACTTTCGTAGCTACATAAATTATTTCATCAAGCCACTTGAAGACTCTATGGTAAGGAGAATAAAAATATTAAGCGCAGATTAAAAAATATTGAGGGCAAATCTGTCCCTTCGTTGAAAATTCAACAGATTATATCTTTAAACAATTTTCTATATAGATAAAATGCTCTCTAAACATCTTCTGTTGATATTGGATTTTACATTTTTGATCTTTCACTTACCAGAGAAAGCAAAAATTATTGATTTAAAAAATAAAAAAATTAGTAAATGGTAGTCACGCACCAACCAATTCGGCTGCGGCATCCACCTAACAATATTGGTCTTACATTTTCTAAGTAATGATGGAAAAGAAAAATAAATACTTAAATACACTTACGGTAAAAAAAGCCGGTTTGAGGTAATATTTTTAGTATATAAATTACGTCCATTTGCATTTGATGGTTATTAGATAGTTAGAAATGTTCGCTTGCGAAAAGCTGTAATCGGTTTTAAGGCTGTTCATCCAATAATAATAAAAGTAAAATGCATTTTATGGAAATCACATTCACATGCTCATCTAGGTCAAGTGACTAAAAACGGTTATTTGTATAAAAAAATAGATACGTTTATGCTTGTTGTATTGTTTTATTAAATTTTTAGAAATTTGATTAATAAAACACGTATTAAGTGGCTTTAATAGCTGGTATGACCGCCTCTTACTTTTATGACACATTCCATCCGAGATGTCATGCTTTCACACAGTTGTTTAATCAGGTCTAATGAAATGCCATTATACCAAGTAGTTTTGGTTAATTGTTTTAACATTTTGAAATTAGTCGGCTTCTAGTGGCGTACTTTTCTTCTTAAAATAGACTACATATTTTCAATGGGATTAAGCTCCGTACTATTAGCTGGCCATGCCATTGTTTCAATTCCCAAAAGAGTTTTATACTCATTTACCTATAAAGAGACTTTTGTTGTAATAGGTAATGTCATTTCGTTAAAAGAAATTGGTGTAAGTTTCTAATTTCAGTGGTATGCTACCGACGTCGATCGATGGCAAGGTGTAGAATCATCCTGAAATATAATATTTCTTTCGTGCTCTGACAGCTGTTTCATTGTTGGTAAACCACCTTGTTCAATGATTTCAATATTCATATGTAGAAGAATTTACATACACTTCAAGAAAAGAAATTCTCCAACACCGTAGCTTGTTATTGCCCGCCAACCCGTTACATCAGTTGTTATGTGTCCAATTTCGCCTTTCCTGGCAGCATTTTAAGCAGGGAAACGCATTTTTGCTGTCAGAAGGGGTTTTGCGAGGCCCATTATATTTTTGCTGTCAGAAGGGGTTTTAGCGGGTATGTGATTCATTATATTTGCTTCTCTCAAGCGACGCCGCACAGTTGAGATGCTGATTTCTATGTTATGCTATGCTTTAAATCTGCAGCAATTTCTGGAGCAGTTCTGAATCAATCGCGCAGAGCTATCTTGACCATATCTCTATCATCACGCTCAGTTGTCTTTCGTGGACGCCCACTTCCAAACGGACAAAAGGGATGATATATTCACTTGCGTACTTAACATGCATATGTATTCGTTTTAATGATTAACAAAAGTGAATTAAAAGGTTGACGTCAACTAAAACAAATAGTCATGCTTAAATCGTTTTAAGATTGGTACAAATATGGTTTCATTCGGACTAGTTCGATTACAGCTAGGCAATTATAGTCGAAACTATTATTTTTTCCGACTAATTCGGTATTTTACCGCAGGGCAGATAGAACTATATGATAGTATTTGCTTCGCATATTATACATATATAACTGGCGCGAACACTATTTTTGGTTGTTTGACCGAGCTCCTCCTCCTATTTGTGGCGTACGTCTAGATGTTGTTCCACAAATGGAGGGACCTACAGTTTCAAGCCGACTCCGAACGGCAGATATTTTTATGACGAGCTTTTTCATGGCAGAAATACACTCGGAGGCTTGCCATTATCTGCCGAGGGGTGACCGCTATTAGAAAAATGTTTTTCTCAATTTTGGTGTTTCACCGAAGACCGGTGTTCTCTCTGTGAATTCCGAATGGTAGTCACGCACTCACCCAGTAGGCCACGGTGGTCAGCTCATTTTTTTGTTTTGTTTTATTTTTGTTTTGCCTGGTATAACTCAGCCAACGACAGTAAATTCGCCAAATAACCAACAAATTGAAATAGAGCCAAACATCTATGCAACTCATACCTAAATATGTGCATATGTTTTTTAGATATGTATGTAGATACTTCATCTGTTTTTGCCCTCAATGGACTTAAGTACTTATACAAGTGCATGCGATATCAAAGTGAATGGTATAGTGAATGTGTATGTATGAAAGGATTAGTGTTAGCTGATTGTCGTATATTGCCAACCAGCCATAAAAGTGCCAGCGAGGGGTTGCGGAAAGTGCATGAGAAATTAGCAACAAGCTAGTTTTTACAGCAAAGTCAAAATGTATTTGGCACACTGTCACTGACTGCAAGCAGAATTGCACATACCAACATATACATATGCACATACATATACATATATGCAGCTACATCGAGCGCATACATTACAATTTCCTCTGACAACACAACTGGAAAACTACTTCGGACAGACGTCAGAAGAACTTTGAACACTTTAAACTATTTATTGTATATACAGATTTGTGTGAGTAAGCACGTTCATATGTAGGCAAAATCCAATGAGCTAAAGTTGGCTATTGAATAAATGTCCAGTGGAAAGACATTTCTAAACTAAAGAGCGAATGCTTGTTCGATGTGAGTTGGATGCATTAGAAAATATGTGCAAGCATATTCACAGCAAAGCCAATTGAGTGCAGCAATGTGACGTTTATAGTCAAGTTAATGCCAGTTGAATAATTGTTGCCTGCAAGGTATTACAATATGCAAGAATTCGAGAGAGCATAATGGCAGTGACAAAATGATATGTGGCTGTCTTAGCTAAGCGGTCATTGTCTCAGGAGTTGAGACTGCTAGCGGCAGGCTTTCGGGCACAAACATTCACTTGCTAATACGTATTTGTTATGTCGTTATAAATTATTACCTCGTCGAACTGACTTGTTTTCGCATACCATACACAAATTTTGAAGGCTTAGTGAATTAAAAGGGGAATTAATCTTAGTCATTACAGATGATTCTCTCACCGCTCTCAATTTACGTAATTTACGAAACTTGTGAATCAAAAATCTATTGCTCTAAGTTTCTTAAGGCTGGTACAATCATTTGTACATGTTTCTCATTTCACAGGTTGCTCTTAAGTTTGTTAAGTTACATTTAAGTAATTACATTAGCTTCAATTTCAATATTTTCGGGGGTATTTTTCCGTGTGTATTTCTGCCATGAAAAAGCTTCCTTCTAAAAAACCGTCTGCCCTTCAGAGGCGGTGTAAAACTATATCATAGATCCCTCTATTTGTTGAAAAAACCTCAAGGCGCACATTGGATGAGAAGCTCGGCCAAAGACTCAATAAAGGAAGTAAGCGCCAATTATTTATAAGTACGTACCTGTACACCAAAATGAAGAAAAAGTTTTTTCTAACAGCAGTCGCCGCTCGGCAGGCAATGGCAAAGCTCCGAGTGTATTTCTGAAATGAAAAAGTTCCTCATAAAAGAAATATCTGCCGTTTGGAGTCGGCTTGAAACTGTAGGTCCCTCCATTTGTGGAACAAAATCAAGACGCACACCCCAAATTAGGAGGAGAAGCTAGGCCAAATATATTATATTAGGGTGCATCACTCTCCCTAAAAAAACCGGTACTGTTTTTCCACCAAAATTATTAAATTTATGTATTTTAGAGGCTTCGTCAGAATACCTCGAAAACATATTTACATTCACGTGAGCTTTGTTCTGTTTCCGCTGATACAATTTTTTACATTTTTCACATACTTGAGCTTTCTTATCATCTGAGGAAAATTTTTGGGAAACATATTTTTAGAAACAGATATTATTTATAATAAGCTCAAATTTTTGAAGTTATTTTCAAATCGGTTAAGCTAACGAATATTCTAATATTTCACTGTACCTTAAATATGTTTGGTAGGTAAGTACGTCGAATGCTTCGTTTTTGAATCAGTATCTGTATGTACGTTTTATTAATTTATATCAATGAAAGTGAAGAAGAGTTAAAAATGAATTCTGCTATGAATGCCAGTTGGCCAATTTGAGGTGCCCGAGAAATCTTAATCTATTTATTATGTCTAAGAGCTTTGCTGCCTCACAGTAGCAAAAGCTTCTGATGAGAATCTGATTAGAAGTGAACTTATACTCGCTGGCGCAAGATAGAGAAATGTTGACAATTCCCAAGAAATAGAGAGAGTTTTGGAAGTAAATTCAAGAATAATCTGTGTTGCTGCTACGTGTAATTTTTATTGCAAATTGAGTTTGGCTCACTTTTACCTCCGAGTATTTCTAGCTGCAAATTAGTTGGAATACAAACTTTTCAAAGTAGAAGAAATATGTCATGATATATCATACATTTCTTTATGATGATTTTGATAGAAATATTGACTGCCATTTATTATTGGAATCTACAAAATTTCATGCATGAATAAAAATTCTGCGGCGATCCAAGATATTTTTCATTGACGCCTCTAAAAGCAGTTATGCCATGAATCGAGCCCATCACACGCACTCTTATTGAATTTAGTAACTTTAATAAACAAAACTTTATTGATTTTTCTCTAAGTGAGACTTCTTTTAAAAATATATTAATAGTTTATTTCAGATAATGTATTGTCTATCTCTTTATTCTATTCTATCATCTATTTATTCATTTTACCACATTTTGATTTGTAAGGTCTCATATGAATATTGACTCAATAAATTGAAATAGAAAATGAAATACTCGTAGAAAATGAAAATGAAAAAAAAAAAAAATACGCTGAAATGTGAATGTTAATCAGACAGCAAAATTATGGGAATATTTTAAGAAATGTAGAATGAGAAGTCATAAAAAATTCTTTGCAGCCGCTTAAAAGTGGATATGTTTTAGTTATTCCATCTTGCTTGCGAA